>MU224875.1:2146816-2162584 GCA_018584345.1 Thuja plicata | reverse complement strand
GATATGGGGGAGATCAAATGAGGAGATATTGAAAATATTTGTGAAGCACCTTAATAGGGATGAGAATCCTCAATTAAGGGATATGATATTTAGGTAGGATTAGGAATCATTAATCAATTTAATAATTTAATATTCTCAAATATTCCTCAAAATCAAATTAAATTTATGAAATTATAAAAAATCTCATAAATTGAAATTAGCCAATTAATTAATAAAAATTAATTAATTGTTGGAGACTTAGGGAAAAGGGAATAAATAAAGTTTATTTATTTATTCAATTAGGACTTAGGATAAACTATGGGTTATTCATTCAAAGGGGGAAATTAGTGGATTATAGGTCAAATTGAAGGTGTTGATGTCAAATTGAAATGATTTTGATAATATTGATAAGGTTTTGGATCAATTCCGAGGGTTCTGGAATAGTTTAGGAAATCACAAGGCATCGATGAACTTTGACAATGCACCCATGTAATGATGATTGGAAATGATTGAAAAGCGCTAATGAACTTTGATGGCGTCATAAGATTGAAATGGGGAAACATCGATGATCTTTGACAATGTTCCCAGAATGATAATCAGAAATAGTATTGACAAACATGAACAACACTATTGAATTGATATTGATAGATTGATAGTGATAACACCGATGAACTTTGACAATGTTATCAAATAGATGATTAAGGGATATGAAGCATCGATGATCTTGGACAACGCTCCTAAAATGATGACGAGATTGATCGAATTGAAATAGGGTTTGATCAATTGGTTTGAAATTGGGTTAATTAGGCATCGATAATCTTGGACAATGCCCCAGAATGGTCAGAATGAGTCCAAACAATTTTGCAAGTGATTAGGAATAGAATAGAATAGGTTTGAATCAATTTAGGAAGGTTTGGAATGGTTTAGGATTGAATAGGATTGGTTTAGGATTGAATAGGATCAAATAGGATTGAATAGGATCGGTTTAGGGTTGATCGAAAATGATTTGGAAAATTGATCGATTTGATAAAGAGAGTAGAAATGTTAGTAATTGATGACATGGAAGAATGACACAATATTAGTGAATGATAAAGATCAAACACATAATATAGAAGACATGTTAAAAAGGGGGCATAAGCAATGAACCATTTCTAGGTGTCTACATTCTTCCCCTCTTTGAGACAATGTGATTATGAGCGTTGGCTCAAAGAAAAATAGAAGATCATGCCCCAGTGGATCGAGAGAGTGGAGGTAGGATGCCCCCTCAGAAAATTGGGCAGAAATTTATATGAGGACAATTTTTTGAAAAGAAAGATGATTGCTAAGATTGACAGAAGAAATGTTAGGAGAAAGAATAAATTAGACGAAGAATTTTTAGTAAGGTAGAAAGATGTTGGCTTTCAAAAGTGCAATTATGTTATAAGAGCTTATTTTGATATTGCAAATCGGATGCGGCGCATCATGGCACAAAAGCCAGAGCGAGAAATTCATCCTTTTGCATAAACAAACACGATGCAAACAAAGCATGATCTTCTCTGTCCCGAAAGCATGTAGCATACATGCCCCAGAATTTCATGAGATCATCAAACAGGCAAAAAAAAGATAAATCAAAATGCACTAGTCATGAACCATCCTGGCTACTCTCATAAGTTCAGATAATATCATCGAGTAGCATAGGAACATGATCAAAAAAGAAATTCAAAAATACTCAAGAAAATAATGTGAGCCAACAGTCATTTTGATCTTTTTTTACTTGCATTAAATGTTCGTTGATTGATAGCTTAGATTGCAAATTGACTAATTTGATAATTGATTGATAAATTGGATAGATTGATTGATAGTAATGATCCAAAGATTGAACAGTCCAACCAGATTGAATGTTGAGTCACAATGATTCAGATTGCATTTGTAAGAACATGATTTCATTAAGCATAGAATGATGAATCTGCCACTAATGTCTGCAAACATGATGTTCGATTCGGAAAAAGAAGACAAGTATGTACAAAATTTTTGCAGATTTTTGAAGAGATTTTTGCAATTTTTAGGATTTTTGAGATATATTTGAATGTTTTTGTGATGATCTTTTTTCAGGACTTTTTAGGATTTTTAGGATTTTTTCAGCATCGTATTTGAATTTTTAGCTTTTTTTTTTCAGGACATTATTTGATTTTTTTGGAATTTTTGCTTATTTGGATTTTTAGGATTTTTTCAGGACATTATTTGATTTTTAAGCAATTTTTTCAGGACATTATGATATTTACAAGTTGCAAGATTTGAATTGCCCCCAGTGTCTAGCAAGGCAGGGACTTTTTGAAAGGAGAAATGGACTGGCAGATTGACTAAGGCCAAGGGTCATTGCATTGGATCTGGTTAGGTGCCAAGGACTATCCAAGTAATGGGATAACAATTTTTTTTTCACCAAGCTGGGGGACTGGATAATGATAAGGTAATGGGATAGTGCAGTGGATAGAATGCGGGAAATGGACATGTCAAGAGTTTTTCCTTTGAAAACATGTTTTGCATTGAACATCCTTATTTTACATCAAGACCAAGATATGGAGTTGGATAGGACAATGTTAGGACCTAGATAGGATATGAATAGAAAAATTATAGGATATGGATAGGATATGCAAGATCAATCAAGGATAAGGGATATATGGGTGTTGATAGGATAAAGGATAGGATGGATATAGGAATAATAGAGGACATGCTGGGGATAATGGAGGATAATGATAGGAGTAATGGAGGATAACACCAATGAAATATGCCCCCAAGTATAAACTGCAAGAAGTTCATAGAATTACACATGATGCTTGTTTGCCAAGTTTTCATCATGGTACTTGCCCAAAGTGCCTGTTTGCCAGGTTTTCACTATTGGACGAAATTATTTCTCTTGACTCTCTTTTTTTTGTTGCCAAGATGCATGTTTGCCAGGTTTTCATCAAGGCAACTTTTTCCTTTTTTTCATTTTTTTTTTATTTTTTTATTTTTTCATTTTTTTTGACATTTTTTGACATTTTGGAAAAAAAAAATGGACGCATGAAGTTACATGGACAGAGGACTCAAGTGCCTTACTCTTTGAAATGTTCTTTTGAAAGATATTGTGCAAAGATGTTGGTAGGGTAATGACAAAGGGATATGAAGTGGGTGATTAGATAAGGATGGGACAAGCTTTATGCAAGAGATTGGATAGGTTGGATGAAAGGTTGGAAAATAGGTGTTGGATGATGAAGGGAATGTACTCCAGCTTTCTTTGAAGTGGAAGGGAATGGATGCAAGAACAACATTGGCACACACCTTGAGGGGTGATGGAGTGATAGAGGAAAATGATATTTTGGATTTTGAAGGATTAATGAAGGAATGGATATGGATTTTGTGACACAAGGACCCAAAATGGATTTGGAAGATGGAATACATTTAGATGGAGGGATAGCAATTTTGGATGCCAATTTGGACTTTTCTTTGGGACTCTATGCTTCAAGGAGCTTCTTGGGAATCCACATGCTTTTTTATTTTTCATTATTTTAAGGGCCCTTTGAATGTATTTCTTGCACAATGGATTTTGGAACCCATATGGCTTTTGACTTTATTTTTTGCTCAATGGGCCTTTGCAGCCTTTTTGATAATTCTTTTTTATTTTGGATCAAATTTTTCTTCTTTTGTACATGTCGATTATACTGGACATGTTGATCCTTTATAACATGTGGATTGCTTGACTTGTAGACTTTATGTTTGGCATCCAAATTGCTTTGAAAGGGAATGGAATTCATGGATGGATAGGAATTGTATGGAGGTATTTTGGATGGATGGAAGGTTCTCCAAGGTGTTTGCCTTTGTTGACTTGCATGTTGGAAAGGGTAAGGGGATTGTGAGCTAGTGGAGGGAGGAATATATGGACATAAGATGGATGGAAGGGTTGAAGGGGGAGGTATACATCTAGATTTGGATTTTGAAGGGATACCAACACCTTGGGATGTAGATTTATTATTAATACCATGGCCATTTGAATTTTCTTGGACACGTAAGGGTTTAAATATACATTTTGCATGGAGGTCTAACCATTTTACTTGATAATTCTTTCTATGACCAGTAGGATACTTGCTACAAGACGTGAGTCCATTATTATGAGGTGTAAATGATATGGAAGGACTTGTAGGACCATTAGGAGGACTAGACTCAATAGAACTAGGGGAACCCATTTGAAGTGTAAGGGGTTCATGAACAACTTGCATAGATGTGCTTGAATCACAAGGGGGAGCACAAGGAACAATAGGATCCTGAAATGGAGTATGATCGGTGACAGGATCATCTGGTAGGATAAGATCTTGTGGGGGATTTGAAGGGATGATGTGATCTTGAGGAGAACATGAAGGTGAAGGGACACCTTGATCTTTTCTTGGAAATGGATCTTATGGAAGGGAGATCATGATCTTGCTTGGGAAGTGGGAGGTCAATGGGACTTGGAAGGATATTTTTCTCTTGAGGTGGAAAAGGATCATTTTGGATAGGGGGATAAGGATAGTGGGATCATCATGAGGCTGAAGGGAAATGGGGTCTTGGTCAACAATAGGATAGAATTGGTCATTGAAGGGGTCTTGATCTTGATATGTTTTAAGACATGTTTCTGCATTCATTTTATCATCCTCTTGACAAGGGATATGACTTTGGACATGCAAGAGGGGTTCTTGAAAGGGGTCAACATTTTGATTGAGGAAAATGGAATTTGGATTAGAATCTCAGGAATAGGCTTGATTGAAATTGGAGGACATGGTGGAATTGGTTCAAAGTAACTCAGGCTATGCATGGGGCTAGCTTGGATTTCTTTCATGGATAGCCATTGGAAGGTTGCATTGTTGGAAGAATCACTTGATGGGGATGTAGTAAATTTCTCTTGGGAGGAATGTGGGGATGAAGGGGTGGAAGGAAACATGGATGTTTCTTGAAGGTCAATGTCTTGAGGGGAAATAGGTATGTCATCCATGTGATTGTTTTGGGGTGATCCATTTCTAGACATGGGTAAATTATTTGTTTGATCCAATTTTTGAAACAAATTCTTTAAAAGTTTGGATTTGAACTTGCGCTGCTTGATGTGTCTGGTTTGTGATACCTCATCAATATTTACATGTTGGAAAGAATTTTTGGACTGTACATGTTCAACAAAATGTTTCTTATTGATTATGCTTGGTTGATGTTCAAAATATGTCACATTTGAATTTTTATTTGTTTTATAAGACATTGGTGGTGAATTCGAGGACACAAAAGGTTCCTCAAGCAATGTTATTGTTTGCGATGTTGGTATTGATTGTCTTGTTTGCATGATAGGCACAAGAGGTTGTGAAATTTTTTGATGATCACTTGGTTGCATTGGAATGAATATTGGTTCATAATTTGGTGGTGGCCCCATTTGAATTAGTCCACAGTCAGGTTGAAAGATTTGATTTGGAACTTGGTTGAAGGATTTATTTGAAATTTGAGCACATAGAGACTGATTTGAAACTTGATTGAATTAAGCATGATCTGGAACTTGGTTGAAAAAAGTTTTCTTTTGCACATGATTGAATTGGGCTTTGTTAAATTGTTCATTTGCCTCATTGAGTTGTAAAATGAGTTTGGGTATCTTTGATTTCTCAATGAGAGATTGTGTGTCAATTAAACCAAAAGATTCAATTGGACATCCAAGGAATTTGGCCATCTCCTTTTTACTCTTTATCATCTTTGCAACAATCTCTTCCAATATTTTATTTTCTTTATCCAATCTTGCTTACAAATTTTGAATCATGTTTGCATGGACTTGATGGAATTGATTGTTTGGTTGTTTTGATGTCATTTATCTTGGCTCAGAATCTTGTTGTTGCAAAGGTATTTATTGTCTTTGATCAAAAGGTAATTGTGACCTTCCTTTTGATGGAAACATGGGTTGATAAGTTTCTTGTTTCCTTTTGGATACTTGGAACCTAGTGAAGATTGACATGATGACTATATGCAAATGCAAGATGTTTTTGGAATTTTTGAGGGACTTTTAGGATGAAAATGCAACCTAAATATGCAAGGACTTTATGAAAATTCAAATTTGGACTTTGGATGATGTATGCAAAGCAACCTATGGCTTAATGTAGTTGATTTTTTTGGATTTGAAAAATCTTTGGAAATTGCAAACCTAAGAGTCTAACCTTAGGAGAGTGAATAGGAATCTTGACTTTAAAGGGGATCAATTTGATAAAGGGATAAAAAGGGACTAGGTGCAATCCAACATGAAAAATATGGAGTGAAACCAAATGATAGGGGGGTTTGAAATTTTGGAATAAGGGACAAAGTCAAGATTCTTTCTTTAATGACATAAAATAAGGCCCTAAAATTTGAATCCCTTTGGGATTTTTAAAAGTTTTTGAAAAGGATCTAAATGCAGTATGAGGATTTTTGCAAGGCAGTATGTTGTTATGATGCAAGCTTAATGCAAGAGGATTAAGATTTAAAATGCAAGGGTACTAATGCAATGTATGCAAAGTGGATTATGCTATGGATATGCAAGAATGAAGCAAACCACAAGGCTCCAGGATAAATATTTTTGGTCTCCATATGTTCACAAGGTTTTGAAACAAGATGTTTTTGGAAGAATCAAAGTGTTCAAGAATGTTTGGGAATATTTTTGAAATGTTTGGAACATTTGGCATGAGAATAGAATAGAATGTTTGGAATGTTTTTGAAATTGTTCTTTAAAATTTTGAAACACCCACACAAGACACGTTGTGAAGAATTACTGTTGTAAAATTGAAACAAACACATCACAACCTAAGGATAGCAAGGATAGTATTTGTTGAATCCCCACTTGAACTAAAGTTCATTCGTGCTTACTAATAGCGGACAACCTAGAAGCTTGGAGGCATAGGCTCCTCCTTATATGTGCACTCACTTCTCAGACACTCCAAGCTTCAACTCCCAAGGGTCATCACTTCCCAAGGGATTGTTGTCTCGACTAATAGCTACAAAAGTGTGGGGCATCTTAGTTCATCTCCAACCTTTCATGCCAACAGATAGAAGGTTTTTGGCTACCATGACATAGTGTTTAATAAGGGCATCCATTTGGGTGGTTATATGTGTGGCATATTAGCTCTGTAATGGAGGCCTCCCAGCCTATGGAAGTTATGTTCTATAGGTTTTAACGCACCACAAGGGTACTGAGGGAGATCTTATTCCCGGTATAATGCATTCAACACCTGTCCATTGTGAGATTAATCACAATGGCATCTTTTGTATCCCGGTTTGGATGGACTTGGCTATATCCTGTTATCGGTTGGGCATCCACTCTCACTAGCTTTACTAGAGCACTTGGGAGGTAGCCACACTAAAGGACTTGCATGAATTTCTCTTACACCCAAGGTCCACGAAGGCGAGGGGAGAGGATACGTCCATACATTTCCTTGGATTTACAAACTAAAATACACTTCAAGCACATGAATGAAATGGTTCATTTTAAAAGCACCAAGCTTAAGTATTTTCTAACTACTAAAATCACACATTAAAGTTTTAGAAAACACAAGGTCTTCTACAAATGTCCTGCATTGAAACTGTTAGTAATTTTTAGGATTCAATCTTCATCCCACGATTGCAAAAATGCTTCACAAATCATTAGGAACACAAAAATTTCTTATCAAGTAAAAAAATAGGGATAGGAATGAAAACAAGAAAATAAACCCTTAAAAATGCAATATTACCACCTGAACAGAATGTGATACCGCCTGCATAGAACCTAGCTACCACCTACATAGAACCTGGCTACCACCTGCGCAGAACCTAGCTACCACCTGCACAAAACTAGGGTACCACCTAAGTAGGAATAGGCTACCACCTACACAGCTTCTGACCACCTACACAACACCTGCAACCAAGTGCCCAGCTACTGATCAGAGGCATAAAAAAGAGTAAAAAATTGCAAAAAATAGAGGTTTTTCAACATCTAAGCATGCAATATCATCAAAAACACAGCTAGGGTTCATTATTTTTGCCATTTAAGTTGATTTGAAAATATTTAAGTGAACTTGAAACCCTAACTAGCTTGTATGTGCATCAAAGTGGTTTAGGAACACCTTAAGCGCAAAATCTACATTTGATCCTAAACTAGTTTAGAGTTCATTTTAGGTATCCAAATCAGATGTGCATGTTTGTTTTAGGTCCCTTATCAACTTAGACAACTTGATCTTGCATGAAATAGTCCATTTCCACCCCTAGTTAGGCTAGATTGTAAGTTTTCTTAAAATTAGAAAAAGCTTGATAGTATGAAACCCTAGGCTAGATGAGATCCATTTTAAGAGCCCAAATGCAAATGTGAATGTTCATTTTAGGTCTTGAAAATCAAAGTGTGAGGTTCATTAACCAGATTTAGGGTTCATTTGAATAGTTTAGGATTCATTTTAGCTTTTAAACAGAGAAAAAGAAGAGGAGAAAGCCTAAAATGCAGAATAGCTTCCTAAACATGCAAGAAGTGATCCTAAACCCTAAAATAGGATCCCATATGACCAACTACATAGCTAAGTAGCCATCCACATAGCTCTGGGCTCCAAGTGTGTAGGTATGGGTCTCACCTACGTAGGACTTAACCACTTGTGCAGAAACAGTGACTGCTTACGCAGCAAGCGTAGGTGGTATGACCACCTGTGCAGAACCTGTAACCACCTGCGCAGCTTGGCTTACCACCTGTGTAGCTCTCTTATAGAACCTGAAAAAGACACAAATAAACAAAAATTTGTCATTTAGGCATGTTTCACGTCAGGTTCACCAAATGTAAAACTAGAAAAGGGACTAGAAAGCATATTTAGGTAACCACAAACCCTAAACAATATGCTACCCTAACTAATCTAACATTAAAACCATTTGAAACAAGAGTTGAAACATATGCAAAATAAAACAAACAAACTCCCTTCAAATTTAGCTCTAATGCCCTTCTTTCTTCTCCATAATGAGATTAATGTTGGTCTTTGCACACACACTTTGCACAAGAAGCCAAGTTTGCTAATGAGAGTACTAGAAGATTTACGATTCTTGAGGTTCTCAAAAATCTTGTGGTTAACCTTGAATGAGTGGAATGCATCCCATTTTATAGAAAATGAGAGACAATTTGGTGAGATTGCACAAAATCAATGCATAAATGTAGATTTTGGTTGGTAGGATGTTAGGAAGCACGACATGGGGGAGATCAAATGAGGAGATATTGAAAATATTTGTGAAGCACCTTAATAGGGATGAGAATCCTCAATTAAGGGATATGATATTTAGGTAGGATTAGGAATCATTAATCAATTTAATAATTCAATATTCTCAAATATTCCTCAAAATAAAATTAGATTTATGAAATTATAAAAAATCTCATAAATTGAAATTAGCCAATTAATTAATAAAAATTAATTAATTGTTGGAGACTTAGGGAAAAGGGAATAAATAAAGTTTATTTATTTATTCAATTAGGTCTTGGGATAAACTATGGGTTATTCATCCAAAGGGGGAAATTAGTGAATTATAGGTCAAATTGAAGGTGTTGATGTCGAATTGAAATTATTTTGATAATATTGATAAGGTTTTGGATCAATTCTGAGTGTTCCGTAATAGTTTAGGAAATCACAAGGCATCGATGAACTTTGACAATGCACCCGCATAATGATGATTGGAAATGTTTGAAAAGTGCCAATGAACTTTGATGGCATGGTAAGATTGAAATGGGGAAACATCGATGATCTTTGACAATGTTCTCAGAATGATAATCAGAAATAGTATTGACAAACATGAACAACACTATTGAATTGATATAGATAGATTGATAGCGATAACACCGATGAAATTTGACAATGTTATCAAATAGCTGATTAAGGGATATGAAGCATCGATGATCTTGGACAATGCTCCTAAAATGATGATGAGATTGATCAAATTGAAATAGGGTTTGATCGATTGGTTTGAAATTGGGTTAATTAGGCAGCAATGATCTTGGACAATGCCCCAGAATGGTCGAAATGAGTCCAAACAATTCTGCAAGTGATTAGGAATAGAATAGAATAGTTTTGAATTGATTTAGGAAGTTAGGAATGGTTTAGGATTGAATAGGATCGGTTTAGGGTTGATCAGAAATGATTTGGAAAATTGATCAATTTGATAAATAGAGTAGAAATGTCAGTAATTGATGACATGGAAGAATGACACAATATTAGTGAATGATAAAGATCAAACACATAATATAGAAGACATGTTAAAAAGGGGGCATAGGCAATGAACCATTTTTAGGTGTCTACATCTGGATTTATAAGAGTCATCACTTACGTAGGATGGATTTCTAATGTGGTACCAGTATCTAAAATGGATAAATCTATTAGGATCTGTACAGACTTTAGAGACTTAAACAAAGCATGTCCTAAAGATGATTTTCCACTACCAAACATTGATATGATCATAGATCTAAAAGAAAGCTATCAAATGTACTCATTAATGGATGGTTTCTTGGGCTATAACTAGATTAAAATTGCTCCTAAAGATCAAGAGAAAACCGCATTTACATGCCCATGGGGAACTGTTTGATGGAACGTTATGCCATTTGGATTAAAGAATGTAGGTGCTACATACCAAAGAGCTATGACTACTATAATCCATGATATGATGCATAAAAGCATGGAGGATTATGTGGACAATGCCTTAGCTAAATCAAAAGAAAGGGCTACTCATATTGAGTACTTGCAAAAAATATTAGATTGCATGGAGCAATTTCAACTCAGACTCAATCCAAAGTAATGTGCCTTTGGGGTTCAATCAGGGAAGTTGCTAGGGTTTATTGTATCACCAAAAAGAATTGAGGTAGACCCTGAAAAATTTAAAGCTATACTAGAAATGACTCCTCCACACAACATTAGTCAAATGAGAACATTACAAGGAATACTCCAGTCAATCAAGAGATTTATGTCACAACTTGCAAATAGAGCACAACCCTTTACTAAATTACTACATAAAGGTGTCACCTTCAAATGGGATGAACATTGTGAAAATAACTTCAAAGGATTAAAAGAGTACCTGGCTACTCCTATTCTCATGGCACCCATTCATGGAAATCCATTACTCCTATATATTTTATCTATAGCTACATCACTGGGAGTATTGTTGGCACAATAAGATGAAACTAAAAAGGAAAGAGCATTCTACTATATCAACAGAACACTAGTATCTTATGAACTCAATTACAACATAATTGAAAAAGCTTGCTTAGCAGTTGTCTTTGCATCACAAAAATTGAGGCATTATATGCTATCACATACAGTAAAACTCATTGCAAAGATAGATCCTTTGAAATACCTCTTAATCAAGATAGCATTAACAGGACAACTAGCAAAGTGGGTCCTGATTCTGAGAAAATTTGACATTGAGTATGTGGATAGAATGGATTTTAAAGGACAATTCCTCGCTGATCAATTAATTGATTCACCACTCCAAGATGATGAACCTTTGAGAATTGAGTTCCTTGGTGAAATAATTATGCATCTAACTGAGTATCCATGCAAGATGTACTTTGATGGTTCTTTCACGCAACAAGGCTCTAGAGAAGGGGTTCTATTCATAACTCCTCAAGGCTAAAAAATACCCAAGTCCTACAAATTGATGTTTCCATGCACAAACAATATTTTTGAATATGAAGCATTGGTAAATGGTCTTAAACTTGCTATGGAATGGAAGATTGTAGAGTTACATGTGTATGGTGACTCCCATCTCATTATCAATCAAGTAAATGGAGATTACTAGACCAACGATGAGAAATTCATGCCCTACAAACAACTAGTTGATGATATGAATAAATACTTTGTCTTCATTACATTCCAACAACTTCCCAGAACAGAGAATAAAGCTGCAGATGTTATGGCTACACTAGCATCTATGTTACAACTAGAGGAACATCAATTCTACTATGACTTCTTGGTGGAATAATTATCCTACCGAGCCTTTGATACACCTGAATACCAAGTAATTTGTGCTTTGAACACCCGAGACCCATCTCGGTATGCTAAAATCATTGCTTACCTAACTGACCAAACTATACCCAATGACCTATCCAAAAATGAGATAGCATTGCATTATGTTCTCATTACTAATAACTTATATAAATGAGGTCTTGATGGTACACTTCTTAGGTATTTAGAACATGAAGAGTCAGATCATGCATTGAAATAAGTCCATGAAGGTGTATGTGGATCACACTCAAATGACTTTTCACTAGCTAAGAAACTATTAAGAGTAGGCTATTACTGGGCCACGATGGAAAAAGATGCTATTCAATTTTCAAAGAAATGTCATAAATGTCAAACACATGGAAATCTCATCCATGAAGAGAACTCATACCATTCACAACACATTGGTCATTTCAGCAATGGGCCTTTGATTTGGTTGGACAAATATATCCTAATTCTTCAAGTGGACATAAATACATCATCACGGCCACTAAGTATTTCACTAAGTGGGTCAAATTTGTGCCATTGATCAAAGCCATTGGCAAATAGGTGGTTATGTTTATCTTAAACTACATTATTTTTAGATATGGGATACCCTTTTCAATTGTAACAGAGAATGGGGGCCAATTTAAAAACCAAGACATTGAAGACCTTTGCACATAGTTTCACATTACTCAACATTGTTCCTAAATCTATTATCCTCAAGGTAATGGATAGGCTGAGGCATCTAACAAAAACATTCTCAAAATCCTACACAGAACTGTGAGTAAGTCTGACAGAGTTTGGCATTTACAATTAAATATGGCACTTTGGGCCTACATAACAAGCATCAGAACACCAATTGGAGCCATGCCATTTTCCCTAGTCTATGGCAGTGAGGAAGTATTACCTATTGAGGTTGAAATCCCATCTTTACGGGTATCTTTACAAGGTCTTGTTACTGACGAACAATACCGCATTGATAGGGTAAATTCTTTAGACTTACTTGATGAGCGCAGGAAACAAGCGTTCGATCATCTGAAAGTGTACCAAAAATGCATGTCAAAAGGGTACAATAAAAAGGTCAAACCATGACACTTTCAAGTGGGGGATCTCATTTTGAAAGAGAATCCTAAGAACTAGCCAAACAGAGAACAAAAAGGAAATTTTTAACCAAACTGGCTGGGACCTTATGTCATTACTACCACTTTTGGGACTGGGGCTTATCAGCTAGCTACACCTTAGGGAGATGTTCTTCCTGATCCCATTAATACTCTACATTTGAAGTGGTTCTATGCTTGATTTTTCCTCTAAGGAGAGCCCATGCAGTGAAAAAAAAAAAAAAAAAATTAGAAAATTGATCCTGAAGAAATCCAAAAATAGTGAAAAAAGTCCTAAAAAAAGATATCCTTGGTGAAAACCTGGCAAACAGGCACCTTGATACTACAAAAAAAATAATACAAAAGCAAAAATAGCAAAAAAAAAATTGAAAAAGAGAAAAAATTGCCTTGATGAAAACCTAGCAAACAAGCGTCTTGGTAGCAAAAATAAAAAGCTTTGTCGAGTGGTGAAAACCTGGAAAACAAGCATCACTCAAACTATGTGGTCTATATATCAATGCACTGACAACATTAAACCTTCATACTTGCACCTGTTCTATTTGGTGACTCTGATTCCTTACAAATGTCCTATCCTTGCTTGGGATTTGTCTTCGTTTATGTCTTAGGAATAGTCATTTTGCACTGGGGGCATCTTTGCTAGAATGGTCAGTTCACATCTGCTAGGTTGTCCTAAGCATCTTGTCTAGGATGGTTTGCCTCTCCAAATAGTAACAGACATCAAACTAGTGTTTCTCAACACTTTAAATCTAGGAACTTAAAATGAACTAGTGTTTCTCAAAATCTAGCAGTTAAACGACACAGTTAATCTCACATACACTCAGACAGGAAAACATATTGCTCATATTCCAAATTCTGATTGATGAATCTCTACTGCGCTTGAAAAATGAATCAATAGTATTTCTCAATACTACTTAAATAGATAGTTTGATCTTGGTTTGGTTATGATTCTTTTATGTTCCCATGATGTTTCATACTAGGGGCATCTAAGCGATTATAAATTTTCTTTGATTGATTCTCAATTGGTGATTTTTATGTCTTCTGAGTTACTCCATAAAGTCTATTCAAAGACATGGATTCGCAAGGATAGGGGGCATAAAATTTTCTTTTTTTTATGCATATGGTGATTGTTCCAAATGATCCTATAAATTTCACCTAACTTGGATGTTTATGGTAAGAGTTGCCAAAATGAGTGGATAGCCGCATATATCTTGATCTTTGTTAAGTGTAAACTACGGTGAGGTTGAAACAATTTCCTTGTCTATTTTCTAAATCAGATTCTCACTAATGTGTATGCTACATGATGTACCCAATGATATGAATTTTCAAGGTCATTACGGGTCACATATCTTACATTACACTTAAACAGAAACTAATTCTAAACATTAAAAGGAGATAACTAACTTGTCATCCTGGCTTCTATGCCCTGATGCCTAAGTTTATTTCCAACATTGCATCCAATACACATAGTATTCATACTTTCATGATACCAGTGGGTATTAGTGATATTTTTACTATCCAGTGATGTCCGTTACAACAAACGCCCAATGATGATAAAATGCTACAATGTATACAAATCAGTGACAGTCCTAAGAGTCTGCATGTAGATGTATTTAGAGATTGCATGATTCATTTTAAACAAACATCATAAAAAGGACTTGAGCTTAAAATAAATTCTTGATTCATTCGAAATCCAAGTTAATTACATACATCAATATTACTAATATTCATGTCGTTGCATATCCATGACATACATTCTGCATTCATAAATGAGCAAGAGAAAAGGAAAAAAATAAAGCATTCAAGCATTGCATTTAATTTTACATCCTAAAGTGCATCGATACATTTATTTTCGTAAAGAAAATCTCAAAAAAATTCATTTGCATATTCACTTAGTATCATTTGAAACACATTCATATCAGTAACAAATCAAATGAGCATAAATGATGTCATCACATATGTAATCTAACTCATCAGGAGACCAAGATAAACATAATCACATGTGCATCAAAATCTAAACATCTATCAAAGCATGAGAATCCATGAACATATCAAAGTCAGGAAAATATATCTCAGATATATCAGATATAGAACAGATCAAAAATGTCAAACTATCTACAAATGAGTATCAGAGTATCAATATGAATCTAATATACATGTATAAATGTCAGCGTACAAAAGAATGATATCAAAAGGATCCAAATATACAATTGTCTGATGTCGAATGTGGACCTCTCTATTCAACACAAACGCAACATAGTCCTTATTCAATCAATGAATTTGCAAAGACAAACATTGAATTGTTTGCTCTACGAAGGTGATTGAGGCGACCTGTTGCCTCCTAATTAGGTGTGATTGCTGCAATTTACCCTCAGAACGAGAGCCAACAACCTGAACATCTATAATACGGAGGATTTTTAGAGTGCAAGTGTGTGAAGAATAGCCATCAAATGTGAGAAATCTGCATATAGATTTGATAAAATGCTGCTATTCTACGAATTGAAACATGTTTTAAGCTATGAAAACTTAATTGCAATTAATCTAAATATGAAATGCAACTAACTATGGAAGCAAAAGTGCAATTTAAGCTAATAACTTGAAATGATTCTAATCTATATGAGAGAATGCTTGAAATCTGGAAAATAGTGCTTTCTAGACTAGAATTTGATTAGTAATTGCATTTAGAAAGCTCTAAAACATTGAATTGAATGGTTAGCTCT
>MU224875.1:2115456-2134966 GCA_018584345.1 Thuja plicata | reverse complement strand
GAGAGAATGCTTGAAATCTGGAAAATAGTGCTTTCTAGACTAGAATTTGATTAGTAATTGCATTTAGAAAGCTCTAAAACATTGAATTGAATGGTTAGCTCTTAGAAATAGATGATAAATCCAAGCTCAACTATATTCAATTACAAATAAAGATTATGCTAATTATGAAAGAAATTACTCTAAAGCATGAAAATCAAAGCTAAAATTGCCTATAGTTATGATACTCAAAACAAAGATCCTCACAATGAAGAAAAGAGGTCTCATTTATAGAAAACCGAAGAGAGAGGACGAAGAGTTTCTTGAAAGGAAACATTTGTCTCTTCATTCTCCATTTGAGACAAATAAGAAAGGCTTATTAAAATAAAAAAATGAATTATGGACACATAAGTGTCTTTTCATATGGAATTATGGAATTCCTTTTGAGGATAATTCATTCAATTTATAAAATAACCCTTCAATTCCTTTTATGTATATTAGCCAAAGGGGGTGGAATTGATTTAATTAAAAGCACTTAGGATTAAATCAATTAATCATAGGGATTTTACCTAATAATCATTTGAGATTTAGGAATTAAATGTAATGTCAGATTTATGCAAATTTGGGTTTTCTGCATTTGAGACTCAGTCAATTAAAGTCAATTAGGAGAAGAATTTGCCTAATACAGTAGGACTTCGAAGATGAGAAAATGCACCAAAATTGATTAGGTTGTTAGGTGCCAATTTTGGGGTGTTACAACAATATGCTCACAAAATATATGAAAAAATATAGTATCAGGACTGACTCCCACCCTCTCCCTAATCTGGCGGAGGAGGAGGAGGTGGAACAAATGGAGATGGTGGTGTCATGGCCCCCTCACACTGTTGAGCCAAGCATGAAAAGGACAATACTCTCTGACCCTCTAGAACTGTAGCATGATATAGAGCTCAAAGTATGTGGCTCTTTGTCCCTAGTGTACTAAAATATGATCCTGTGTATCTCTCTCTTCCCTAAGCAGCTCAATTTGTGTATCTCTATCTGCTAGGAAAGACTCTAATATAGTGATTTGTGCTATGAGCTTCTCTCACTCACGCTCACACTGTGATAGTGCATCACCATCTCGGCCTGGACCCCTAACTGTATCCTACCTTGAGGGTCTATCCTATGGCCTATCATGTGGCCTATCATGCTATTTTTATCTCTTCCTATGTTGATCTCTAGTCAACAAAGGACCTAGATCCCTCTGAGGAGCAATAAATCTAAGCCGAGTCTACCTGCCACTCCCACTGCCACTAGCACTCTCTCCACCACCAACCACACCTCCACCCCTATCATTAGCATCATCCTGGTCATCCAGACCCTATCCCTTGTCAGGAAGGGGGCACCTAGCATCCCTCCCATGTCTCCAACCATGACTACCTCCATCTCTCCCCATAGCTCCTCTATCTCTCTGAGCTCCTCCTCGACCTCTAACAAGACGGTCCTCAACAGGATCATAATCCAATGGATCCTCAATCCATGGAATCGCCTCATTAGGCAGTGTAAACTGTGGAAATGGATATTGAAGCATCTGAGCATGTATTCCATCAGAACATCCAGCATCAGCCACATCATGCTGCAGATCCCAAGGTACTGCTACCATCTCTACAATGGCTCTCTGCGTAGTCTCATAACCCAACTGTGGTCCCCACTATGGTGTCTCATCATGAATCCATGCATATACTAATGTATCCTAGCACTTGCCCTGCAACCGGTCATACTACCTCAATACGCAGGTCACTAGGAATCTCTCAAGGATATATCTGGTCTGTCTGATCAGGTACCTGCTCTAAAAACAATAAGGCATCTGACACCTATCTGATCCTCACTCCTCACAATCTAGGTAAGGATGCCATACTACTACAATCATATCATCCAACATACGGTGCCAATACTCCACCTTGCCCAGATGGGGATGTTGTATCCATCCTTAGTATATATATATAAGGCTTCTCTGTTAGACATTTCCTATCCATTATCGGTCCTGTAACTGGGATATGCTCCCAGGCCCAGATCTAAAGAACCAAAATACCAACAATCATGCTCTGTGAATAATGATACACTATCTCATGTAGCTCTTTGTACATGTGTGTGAGGATGCAACTACCCCATGTAAATCCGTGTCTCGACACAATCATCTTCTCGAGCATGTCAACTCAACCAACCATGAATCCATGTTGTCCTCAGTCAGGCATAAGGACACCTCTGATCAATCCAGCCAAGTATACGGGAAGGCACTCATAGTGATCACACATGTCATTCCATGTCAGATATCGGCATGCAATAGTATCATCATCAAAGAAATGATGTGCAGTCGCAATTGATGAAGCAAAGGTCAAATCAAAATGCACCTCTCATCCCATAACAAGAACTCTTAGAATCTACCACACATCCTCCGGTGTGACGGTCATCTCACCAGTAGGCAGATGGAAGGTGTTGTGCTCCGAATGCCACCTCTTGGCCAGAGTAGTCAACAACCCTTGATTTACCTTGATATCGGGTAAATCCCTTAATGACAGTAAACCAACACGGGCAATTAACTTTGCCTCATCATCCATCAAAGCCCTCGATAAAGAAAGGACATGATCAGGATGTGGTCCTCGAAATGACACTACCTCAAAAGGAACTTGTTCAAATAGATAGTAATTCAAGAAAAGTCCAAAATCAGTGTCCTATCTAAGCCAGCTAAGTAGACAACCTATCAGCTAAGTGTTCTCATTGTCAGTAGAAGAAAAATAGTCAAACTGGGCATTTAACTAAGTTAAAAATTAGAAATGACCCTATTTTTATGGTGTGTGATCCTCTTTGCAGGATGCGATCCCTGATTTTTGGGATGCGATGGGGCATCTGAGATGTGACCCTATTTTTGCAGGAAGCAACACGGGATGCCGTGTGCGACCTTGTTCCAACAGGGTGTGAAATTTTGAAAAACATGCCAAAACCTACAGCATGCGACACAAAATTAAAAATAGGGTGCGATCCTGAATTTGCAGGATGCGACATAGGAATTTGGGACAAAATTGGAAGCGACGCGGGATTTACAGGATGTGATGCCAAATACCAGAAACGGCCCAGAATTCAAATGGCTATAACTTGAGCTAAACTGTATAAAAATTAAAGCTGAAAATTTCACAAGCTAGGTTTTCAAGTACTTACCAGAGGTGGGTAGTCATTTGGACGCTGATGTCAATGACCGAGCTCAAAATGATGCTTCTCTAAGGGGACCACCATCTTCTCTGCAGAGCTCTCTAAATTACTATGGTAAAAAGTGAAAATGAGTGAGTAAAAAGTGGATTTGGGCCTATATATTTGACTTTTTGACCTATTTAGGAGCTCTGGAACTCCTCCCAGACACTTGACACTCAATTTGGTTCTCTTTTTGATCAATCAAGAATGAAATTGAATGCACCAATATTGTTCTACACAGTGCACTAAAATTTTTACGACAATTACTGAAAATGCAGAATTGCTCCATCTGTTCTGAAAATGATTCACAAGCTTTATGCAATCAGTTTTCTGGGTTCTATATCATCAAATTATACATTATTCATCAAAAATATTGGTCATACCTCATTTTATCAGACTCACACCTCACATTTTAATGTCATTAACTTGGTACAAGTGTGTTTTCTCTTAACACACCTCCCCTTCTTCACTTCTTCTAATTGATTCTTTCTTAATCTAACTGATCCATGCAAGTGATACATCATTTTAACTGAGGGATTTTATTCTTTTTCCTTTGATTTCATTCTTGAGGGGCTATGATCACACTAAAAATAAATCAAATTCTTGCTTGAAATAGCATTAAAATGACTTTGTTATCAAAAGACTAAAGGCGTGACAGTTCCTTGACTAAGTCGGGACTGTTGGATTGAAGGCTTTGGTTCTCACAAGATAGATATCCTATGTCTACTTTTTCTTAGATTCTTATCAAAATCTCCTGGGATCTTTGTATTGACCTTCGTTCGATCAAGTTTGAAGTCGATATTTTCAATTCTCAGACGACAGCCAAGTTCAAAATTGGTATCTTTAATATATTTGTTTATTGACCTTTTTTAGATCAAGTTCAAAGTCAATTCTATCAATTTAGTTCAATCAAGTGTGATACTGATCTCGTCAGGAATTTTATTCGATCAAGGGCGAAATTCTCAAACTTTCTGAATTCAACATCAAAAACTTTCTTTGAATCAATGCGCTGCTTGCACATCTATTCAAAGAGGGGAAAATGTAACCACCCTAATTTGGTCTGATCTGACCATAGACCCTATTTTTCCTAAGTGTGATCATACCCCCAATTATGTCAAGATATTTCTTCAATTTATTGGCATAATTCATTTAAATCAAATTTAATCTCCTAAGTGATTTAATCACTAAATTACATTAATTGCCGTAGCCAATCAAATCAATTCAATTCTATCAAAATAAATCAAAAACATGGCTAAAGTAATTAATTAAAAGGAATTAAATAAACTCCTAATTACACCTCATCACTTGCAAAAATCAAATCCCCTAGCCTAATTAATTTAATTGATTGGCTATAATCCTAATTAATTATCAAAAGTAACCAAAAGATTAAATAATTAATTTTTCCTATTATTGAATGAATATATTATTTGTATAATTCATTTTATTAATATTCCCTTTAACCCCTGACCTAACCTATCTCAACCACCTTAACCCTAGGTTCAAACTAATCCCAACCTCTTCACCCATGCTAAGCCTAATTCTAATCTTAAACCCATCTTAACCCTCTCCCTAATGATGTCACAAGGAATTCAACTCATTCCAAAAAGTCCACTTTCTCAAGCTCCCCTTCCCCAAAGGCCACTTTCTCAAGCTTGGACTTAAACCCCTCACCATGCCTCATTAATGCTCTCATAAATGCATCATTAATGCTTATACCCTTACCATTCCTCATAAATGCTATCCCTCATTAAGGCTCTTACACATGCATTTAATGGCATTATCTCTCCTCTCACTCCTAATTTTTTCTATAAATAGAATGAGTTTTAAGCTTAATTGGCCCCTAATCTTGGATTGTTGAAAGCATTGTTATGATGTTCATATTATTAGATACCTATATTGCATTATTAACTTTCTCATTATGCATTGTTATAATCTTCATTTTTAGAGCTTAGAATGCATATTTCTTGAGCATGTAGATTAGTTTCATTTGAATCTTTCATTCTAGGTTGTATATGTCACTGATAAATGCATAATCTGAGGGAAATTATGGCATTTTTCACACTCCTCCTAGATAGAAGCAATAGGTCAATTTTAGTGATTGACATGCTTGCTAATCCTTATTTTTCACTAATACAATGACTTATTGAAGTGTTGTGTTGCAGCTAACAGGTACACAAAAGAACACACACAAATATATGCTGCTATTTTACTTATAAATCAAAAGTGATGAAGTTGTATAGCAGTGTGAATTTTATGCAAAGAACTTCTACCCGCACAGAACACATATACAAATCTGAAATATATAACATCAAGTTAAATGAAAATGATTAGAAAACTAATGCACAAACCCTAACTCACCTATTAGTAGTGTAAAATAAATTTATTGCTCTACATCCAGTCATAGAGATCTTAGAAAAACCCTAACTCATTATGTAGATGAATGCCTAGTTAAGGTATAATCTGTAATAACTTGTTACCATTTCAAAAGAAAATTCCTTCAAACATGGGCTCAAACGTATTTCCCACTCGACAGCTACCCAAGACTAAAGTTTTGTCAGGACTCAGACAAGCACGCCCCTAAAATAAAATCCCAACAACACAATAAATATATAATAAATTGTACACAACCATTTATTCAAAAAAATTGTACATGATCTATACAAGATTTACAAGTTTGACCAGAAATGCACTCTGGCTAATGGTAATAAACATTTACAAATACCATTTTCATTATTTAGATAATGCAAAATATTGGAACAGTTTATTTTTTGGCAAATAAATCATGCCATAATACAATAGGCTCTATTGATAGGTGCTACATTACATTATACAACATATATTCTTTCCACCCAAAATGCTCCAATGAGAGCCTACAAACCCTAAAACTAGCCCATGTTTATTCAATAATTAGTAAAATGAAGAATGGGTCTTACCCATACCTGATGTAGAACTTTGCAGCTCCTGAACCATTAACCTTTTCCTGTGGGTGGCCTTTGCAGAAAAAATTTCCCATTGATAAGCAGCATTCAAGCATTCTAAAACAAAGCAATGATAAAAATGAGCAAGAGAATGGGTCATGTGTGGCACAAAGAAAAGATTTGGACAAGTAGGTGAATGGATATCAACAAGTGCCTTGCTAAAGAATTGGTACTTATACCAGGTATGAATATCAATATACCTACCTAAGATACCCATGTCTCTGCTACTAGAAGGTGTGGATCTATGTTCACACTTGCAAATCAATCAACCTAGAGTCCACGACACAATAGAAAACTGCTCAAAAAACTGCAAATAAGGGAAAACATGATAAGTGGAGATCTGCACAAGGGTAAACATGATATATGGATGAGAAAACATAAAATGGACCTAAAAATCTTATAAAATTTGATTTATCAAAAATCGGAATTGGAATTGTTTTCCGATTCCACCTTTTGAGGTGGAAGATTCATATGCTCATTTTGGGCCAAAATTAGAATTTGGAAAATCCTATTCCATATTCATTTTTAAAAAACAAACTACGAATTTGGGAATTCTGGTATTTGAATATCCCAATTCTAGCTCAATTACTACAACCAAATGGGCCCTAAAGCTTGACTTTAGCTAAAAATAACCGCATGTTAAGCTACTATGGAACTTGTTTAAAATTATTTCTACTTGATCCTTGTTCATACAATGAAGAAGAATGTTGTCAAAATTCCTTTTGAATATGACTCCTTAAATTATGGAAATACCCCACAGTTTACAATCTATAAAACCTTCATTTGTGCAATGTAAGATTGTGCGGGTATCTCTCGTACTACATGAGATAGATCATGTCTGATACTGAAGTATCTGCTCCTACTAACTGGTTTAATAAAACAATCTTTGTGGCCTCCCTTTGCTCCAAGACTTATTTGCATAAACCTTTCTTGTAGACTAATTTTGTAGGGCAACATCTACAAGTTTAATAATTTTAGGTATCTAGTTAGCTCTTTTTTATGTAATCTTACCTTCCCTTACATTCTTGTGTACACTTGAGTGAATCACACACACCATAACCTTATTACTCGCTATCAAATGTGTAAAATTATTTGGGCCCTTCAAAATTACGAAGGCATTTTTTTATTCAAATTTTTCCTTGGTCTCGTACCCCTTTAGGGTCTTGAAATGAAAAGCAATAGGGTTTTCACTTTTCACTTTTTTATCATCCTACATTTGCATAGTTTCAATGTTATGCTTGCTCCCATAAACATACATTATAAGATATTTTCAAAAGTTTAGATTCGTTAGCATTGGATTTTTTGAAATTGCTTAATATTTTCAAATGTTACTCTCCCTTCAAGGTTTCATTCTAATATTTTTTCTTTATGTAACATTAGAATGATTGGCATAACTAAACCTGCAAATCCATATATAAATTTACTCACAAAATTAAGATTTTCTAGGAAATATTGTACTCATTCTTTATTGATGAGAATAGGAAGCTCATTGATGTCCTTGATTCCATTTGGATTGATAGAGATCACATCCTTGGATACAACATATCCAAGCAATTTCCCTCGCAGGACACCAAACATACATTTTTTGAAATTTAGATATACCCTAAATTCTTGTCACCTTTGGAAAACCTTTTCAAGATGATCAAAAGGATCTCCTTTGTGTCTTTAGAACACTGTAAAGTCATCCAAATATATATGAATAATAAAATATATTAGATCCTTTAATGCAATATTTTTTGTGCACTAAAAAGTACCTCCAACATTAGAAAGGTCAACAGACATCTTTGCATATGCAGTCATCCTCTCGTTTGGTAGTAAAAGTGATTTTAAGTTGATCATTTTCCTTACCTAATACTAGTTTTATCTCAAAAGATCATTGAGAAGAGATAACATCTCACAATTAACATATATCTTGATAATTTGCACCATAGAAGATAAGGGGTAACGATCCTTTTAAATATTTTCTATTAAAGTCTCAAAAATCCATGCACAAGTCGATATCTCCATTATTTTTATGTATCGGAACCAAATTTGAAACCTATGTGCTATACTTGATTTAATTAATAATCCATGACTTAATCAACTTCTTTGACTCTTGAACCATTAGGGACTCGGTCTTTGGGTTAACTAGCCTTTGTTTTTTGCAAAATAGGTTTGGCCCTTCTATCGACTCAATGGTGTGTTCAATGGCATCACTATCATGTCTTTTGATCATCATATGTCCATGTCATGAATTTATCATATTTGTTGCACAAGAGAATCACTCTTTTTTTTTCTTTTGGTGGAACACCTTTCCCTACCTTTAGCTTCCATTTCCCACATTGAGATCAGCATAATCTCCTTTAGTAGCCAAAAACTTAAATTTATCATTTCTTGCATCATCACAATCAAACAAATTTTCTAAACTAATTAGCCATTTAGGGAGTTTTTTACTATTGATTTGTATAATTTGATCTTCATAATCTTCTTTGATTTTTATCCATAACTTCTCTATAAATTGACAAGGCTACTAAATAAGCATACGATCTATACATTTCTTTCAAACACTTACTAATTTTTCTCGTTGTTGAGAATTTCTAGCCTAACTATTACCCAAACTAAGTCTTTGTTCGTCATTAAATTTGTGATTGGATCAAACTGACAAACAATAGTTTCCAAGTGATCCACTTTAATAATTTATTTCCTTGGCACAACCTGGATATTGAAAGCCTCAAAGATCTCAGTCAAGTCACAAAATCAATGTTAATATGATCACATATAGACACTTTTTTGAAGTGAATAAGCTTTGCACTTTCTTAACAACCAATTTTGAATCTCTTAACACCTTCAATTGTTTAGTTCCCATCCAATCTACAAGGCTTACACCTAAAACCAAACCTTTATACTCAACTTCATTTCTCGCGAAGTTGAACTAGAAATGAAAATCTCTTAAATTTTTCTCCCTAGTCAAGGATATTAGGCAGATACTACTTCCTGATCCAATTTTACTTGTGTCATCAATGTGTAATGTATGTAATTTTGTTTCAACATTATAACTTCTTTGATTTTTGAGATCCTTGAAAATTCAAAGAATAACCTAGTCTTAATCATAAACCACATAAGTACCAAGACTAGTAGCATAAAAATTATCAAAAGGATAGGTGTCCATAAATTGATTAAGTAGGACCTTTTTCTCTACACTTCTCTCTTCAGTTATCTCTTCATATTCTTGTTAGAAACACTGAGAGGGGGGGAAAATCAGTGTTTGTTACTTTATCTTTATTTCAGAAATCTTAACTCAAATAAATAATAATTGACTCATAACACAATAACACATAACACAAGATATGATTATGGGGAAACCTTGATCAAAGGAAAACCAAGGTGGGAATTAGTACCCACAAATGATTGTACTAGTCTAATGAACTTGTTAGAGTTCCTTTTCCCTATTAGGAGAAGACTTTACAATGCAAATACAATGACCCTGTTAAGAGCCTTTACAAAACCCTATTAAAGGTGGTTGGCTCACTACCAGAGCTCATTGCTCAATAGGATGAAGGCTACAACCTTCAGATAATAGATATACATTATATCAAAAAGATGAACTGTTGTTCTGACACTGTTGTCTGATCAGTTCCGTTTATGCTCTGATGCTTTGATCTCTTGAAGACTTCTACTTCATACTGATTTTCTTATATTTCTCTTCTAAATATCTTCTTTGCTTATTTTCTCATTCACACTCTAATACAAAAGTGCATGTCTAGTATTTATACATGCCTAAAGAGACGCGACTAAAAACAAGACCTTAGTCAACCCAAAAACAACATACACAATGCTTCAAAACAAATTGGCTTAAGAGTGTTTACATGAGTGTTTAAGAAATAATTAAAAACATAGTACAATAGGTGCATAGCCTTTACAAAACTAAATATTATATGCTAATCCAAAATCTGAGGTCGGCTCCATACTCTATTTTCTGAGCTATTAGTGGCACTTAATCTTCCTGTAACTTCTCCGTATTGTCATTCCGTACCATGCATGTATAGGGTAAACACAAAAACATATCATAGAGCTTAGGTATGAACACGCATAGTCTGACTTGATCGTACACACGTGCGCTGGTGCTCTGATCAACTGAATAACTCTGCACTGTTCTATTTTCTGTACTTAGCCAATTTTGCTCTTCAAATTTTATTGTCAAAACTTCATATGACTTTTTTTCCATAATGATAACACAAAATAGTTTATATACACCCTGAGTGTCAACTTGCCAACAATCTCCCCCTTTGTCATTAATGGCAACAAAGGAATGTGGCCAAGTTGCTTTAAACTTTGACTTAACAACAAAAAAATTTATATCATAACTTTGGCTATATAACATACTCCTTATATACATACATTACTCCCCCTTTGAAATTAATGACAAAGGTGTCAAAATTGTAAATCTCTAGGTACTTACTCGGAGTACACATCTCGATATGCAATTTGAAGAGTCTTGATCTCTTGCTGCCAAAATGCCTTCAATGCATCAATAGTTTAAAGATGGGTGCATAAGGAATATGTAAGCTTTTCCATCTTTTTCAGATCCATGCAGGGGCCTTGATCATATGTGACAATGGTTGCATCAATCTGTTTGATGTTCTTATTCAAAACAGCTAAGGAGGTCGCAAGTGCAATTCTCTGTTGGGTCTGCCTGATCCTTATCTTGTTGATCTCCATCTTAGCTTTTTCAATCTTGTCTATCTGCCCTTGATAGATATTTTTGTAGATATTGATGTCTTGGGATGATGTTTCAACTGATTGCTTTATGTTATCAACCAAGATATCTGCCTCCTCAATCTTCTTGATGTGCTCAAAAGTGAATTTGCATCTGTCCATGCAATTTGCTATTACTTTCCTGCCTTTTGATGCTAACTCTTTCAGAATTGTCTGACCAATCTTCAATGAGTTGAGATCTAAAGAGAAGTTCTTTACCAATTCATCCAATCTTCTTTTTTGTAATTTTCCTCTGTAGTTCTAGTAGCTAAGTCTACAAAACTTGTGAAGTGTGCTTTGAAGCTTGTTAAGATGCTATCAACATCATCAACTGACTGAATTTTAGCCACTTTCTTATCTACTGGCACTAAGTCATTCAAAATTTTCACTAACTCTAGAAAGAGAGGGTTTCTCATAACTTGTTTCTCTTTGGCTTTCTCCATGGCTAATAAATTGATCTTGATCAAATCTTCTTCTCCTCATGCATCTAGGCTTGTTGATTTAGGGGTTAAACTTGACAACAATGACGTTGATGGTTGAATAGATGGAGTGAATGTAGCATTTTGAATAGTATCCATACATTCACTTTTCACTAGGATCTCCATAATGGGTGGTTCATTAGATTTATTTTCTTCCTCATTATTCAAATCTGTTGAATCTTTAGGAGGAGCTTTATCTTGTTGTAAGGAAGTATTATCAATGCATACCTTCTTTGTTTCTTCAGTGCTGACAAATGCTTTTTCAAAATTTTTCATGTCATTATCTAAATCTGTCATGGATATCTTAACATCATTGATCACAATGGTTTCATCTGAATCTTTGGCTGTATCAGAAGGTGATGAAACTATGGGCAATGAATCCTGTGGACTTGTCATAGGAGCATTTGGAATCACTGGTTCTTTATCCTGTTGGGAGGGACTGGAGTCATTTTTTCTATAGGTGCCATTGATGGATACATGTGTCTATCCAAAAATACTTTCTCAAATTCTTTCTGAGTCTCTTCACCAACCATTTCATACTCTTTGTTCATAATATGAAGAGTTCTTGTTTGGGTTCTGAGATGAGGTTTTACCAAATCTAACAGTATTGCTTTCTCATCATGTGAGAAAATAGGGAGAAGGCTATCTAATGTTTCTTCTCTAATCCTCATATCTTCCTCTATTGCTTGTCTTTTCAATAGGTCTAGTATGTTCCATACTTTGTCTGGTATGACTATCTTGAGTTCCAATACTGACCTTTTAAACTTGATCATATGAGAGATAATCATAGAATGAATTTCTTATTTATCTATCTCTTCTTACTTGTCATAGACATTTTTAATAGAGTCTAGTCTTCCTTCATTAAAAATTCTATTCCTTAAGACTGTCAGAATAGGTTTGAATCCTACCTCAGGAGGGGCTTGAGTGTTCTTTACTTTGCTCCTTGTTTTTCTTGAGGATCGGTGACCTGTGGGAACTTTCTTCCTTCTTCTGGTCAACTTGCTTGGTACTAATGGTGGAGAGGATTCCAAGTCAATAGTAGTTGATGGCACAGATGTACCTTCATCAGATTTCTTCTTCTTCTTCTTCTTGGGGATATCATCAAATTTTTCTATTTTGACTTCTGTAGGTGTTTGTTTAAGATCTCTTGCAATTTTAGGTTCCCTAGCTTTGTCTAGGTCTTCTTGTGTGACCCCATGAACCTTTAGGATGTTGAATGTAATCCTTGATGCCTTCCTTTTGTTATCTGCACTGTATAAGATAGAATCAACTTGATTTTTCTTCTCTCTGTATGTGCCCAATCTTGGCACATTTGGATCTTTAGGCGTAGACAAAAGAACTTTTGCATATCCTTCCAACACATGTTCTTCAACTTCATAACCAAGTGGATGAATCCATTTGGTTCTTGGCTCAACTACTTCCATACAATTATAGTAAGTTTCCACCATGAATCATATGGTGTCCTTGTATTTCTCAACTATCTTTTCTGATATTCTAAACCTCTTCTACATCTTGATCTTAAATTTTTTGATCTCCATGTCCATAGAATCCTTTACACTACTTTCTGATGTAGCCTTTAGTGAGATTTGGGACATAGTAGGTTTACTCCTGTCTAGGTAAAGATTAGAGACTTTACCAACAATGTGGAAGTATAGATAGATAATCAAAGAGCCAAATCTAAATATTTTTCTCTTGTCATTCTTGATAGCTCTAATATTCTCAATCAGTTGTGCGCACAATATCTCATAGAGATTATACTGAGTGTTATCTTTTTCCATCCTTATTACTACCAGAATAGTAGCTGCAGACATGCTATTCAGTCTACTAGTGTGCTGAAGCTTGTAACCAAGTATCATGGTGAGGATTTTGATGTCTTCTTCCATAATGGGATCAATAGTCATCCCGCACCTATCACTTCTAGATAAGCAAGCCTGTTCAACCTATTTCTTTACATCTTTACCAGTGGGAAGAACTGGTCCAACCTTAGGGAGTCTGGTCATCTCATGAATAAGATCATCAGTAATCCAGACAAGAACTTCACCAATCCAATACAAATCATCATGTATCCTACTAAGTAGGATTTTAACCCATTCTGGTTCATAGAACTCATGCGTGTTTGAATACTCAAAGATAGGGTTATTAATGAGATGCGCATATTCATCTTTGAATGAATAATCTAGTTTCATCATTGATGCCATAAGAGTTGATATGTTGTTATCCCCAATAGTTTCCTTCTTACAATAGATGTATGCACGAATGTCCTCTACATGTACGACTCCTAGCAAAGTCTTAGAGAATGCCCCTTCTACATCATCTAGAACAGACTTGAATGGATGCTTCTTAAACACATATCTTTTCTTCTCAGAGATGTCAAACACTGTAGGAGTAGCCATTACTTACTTATTACTTTCTTAAGTAGGGTTTCCAAAGATTTTGAAATGACGCATCTGCTAGGGTTTTGTTTCAACTTTGATTCACCTTGCTAACCAACCAACGGTTATCTATTGATGCTTTGATGCTGAAATCTCCTGTGCTCTCTGAATGCTCAATCTTGAATGCAAAAGTGAAGATGAGAGATCTCTTTACTAACTTATATAAAAGTTACTGCATTTAATGCTTGTTGTTGTAACGCATTTTACATTGATAATTTCAATCTTTTCTTTTGTCCAAGTTCAAGCTATGCATCTATGCATACTTCCTCAATTCATCACCAAATCCATGAATCCATAGGCGCATACTTAGAGGTGAGTATACCAACCATGCAGGGGTTTAGAGCTAGAATAGCTCCCCCTAAGACCATGAGGGTCATCTAACTAGAAGTAGAAGGTGTGTCCACTATGGATGCATCTACTACCTTGTTCTCATCATTATCTTTCTTTAATTCAACCCATATTTTACCAGAATCTTCTGTAGCTTTTACAAAATTGACTTCACCAGATTCTTCAAATAATGATTCTTTAGGCTTTTCTTGTTTTTGAGTTCTTGACCTGCAAAACCTTGAGATATGTCTTGCTTTGTTGCATGAGTGACAAATAATTGGAGGTCTATTCATATTGTTTATCATGTTGCACTACTTCACTGTGTGTCCATTATAATTACATATCTGACATGTAATATTCTGATAGTTTATCTGAGGTTGATTTCTCTGATTGTATTGAGTCATATTTCTTTGATTTTGTTGTGATTGATTTCTTTGACTTATTTTGCAATGTATAGCCCTGTGACCAAATTTATTACAGGAATAACAATATCCATTGAAAGGTCTTACCTCTTTACAATCTCTTTCCAAGTGTCCATGCTTGTTACAAGCATAAAAAGTTTGGTTGGCTAGCTTGTGTTCATTTTTAGGGGGTTCTGTATTACCCTCAGCAAGATTCTCACTTTTCTTTGCTTCTGTGGATTCTTCTTGTGCTTTCTTTATTTCTTTCATTTCATTGATTTCAATTTGAGATACACTGTATCCAACACCAGTAGTATCACCTTTTATCTTTTGTGCATAAAGTTGTGATTGAATTAGATCAGAACTTGTGTGTAATTTCTCAATTTTCTCTTTTGCTTCTGTTAATTCAGATTCAATCTTTTTCTTGATGTTTTCCAACTCTAAAATCTTCATATTTTCTTGCATAAGTTCATCATCTAATTATTTGCTTTCTTTGGTCTTTTCATCAATAGTAGTTAGGCTATCAGTAAGTTGTTCATTTAGATCTTCAATCTTATCTTTCAAAGACATGTTCTCTTCATTTAGCTTTTTGACCATTTTTCCCAAATCATTTGTAGAGCAATCTTTTAGATCTTTCCTTAATTTTTTGATAAGCATTTGGGAGCCATCAACTTTTAGTCTAAGTTATTCATTTTCTTTTTCAGATCTATCAAGATCATCAAGGGTTTCTTCAAAATTCTTTTGCAGATGTTTCTCTACTATTGAGTCCATGATCTCCTCAAGTGGTTAAACTTTTTTTCAGAGGACCAGAGCTCTGATACCAATTGTTAGAAACACTGAGAGGGGGGGGGGTGAATCAGTTTTTGTTACTTTATCTTTATTTTAGAAATCTTAACTTAGATAAATAATAATTGACGCATAACATAATAACACATAACACAAGATATGATTACGGGGAAACCTTGATCAGAGGAAAACCTTGATGGGAATTAGTACCCACAAATAATTGTACTAGTTTAATTAACTTGTTAGAGTTCTTTTTCCCTGTTAGGAGTAGTCTTTACAATGCAAGTACAATGACCATGTTAGGAGTCTTTAAAAAACCCTTTTACAGGTGGTTGGCTCACTGCAAGAGCTCACTACTCAAAAGGATGAAGGCTACAACCTTCAGATAATAGATATCCACTATATCAAAAAGATGAACTATTGTTCTGACACTATTGTCTGATCAGTTTCATTTATGCTCTGATGCTTTGATCTCTTGAAGAATTCTACTTCATACTAATTTTCTTATATTACTCTTTTGAATATCTTCTTTTCTTATTTTCACATTCACACTCTAATACAAAAGTACATGTCTAGTATTTATACATGCCTGAATAAACGTGACTAAAAACAAGACCTTAGTCGGCCCAAAAACAACATACACAACACTTCCAAACAAATTGGCTTCAGCGTATTTACATGAGTGTTTAAGACATAATTAAAAACATAGTACAATAGGCTCATAGCCTTTACAAAACAAAATATTATACGCTAATCCAAAATCTAAGGTCGGCTCCATACTCTGTTTTCTAAACTTTTAGTGGCACTTAATCTTCCTGTAACTTCTCTGTATTGTCATTCTGTACCATGAAAGTATAGGGTAATCACAAAAACATATCATAGAGCTTAGGTATGAATGTGCATAGTCTGACTTGATCGTACGCACATGCGCTGGTGCTCTGATCAACTGAATAACTCTGTACTATTCTATTTTATGTACTTAGCCAATTTTGCTCTTCAAAGTTTACTGTCAAAACTTCATATGACTTTGTTTCCATAATGAAAACAAAAAATAAGTCATATACACCCTGAGTGTCAACTTTCCAGCACTTCTATCATTTTCACACAATACATCTCTCATTGGCGATAGAATTATGATCATCTTCAAAGCTCATCATAGAATCTTTTGTTATGTATTTAGAGGCATCAGTTTCAATAACACCTTCATCTTTGAGCTCCATATTTGTTTCTCAAAATTAAATGGGATGAATCAAGGGAGAATAACCTTTTATTTTTTAGTGAAATCTCGTGAGAGGCAAAGACCAAAAATGAGTGGAATATCAACTACTCTAAATTCTTGAAGTACAATGATGCTAGGAAAAGGATACAAAGTGAGTGGGATTTATTTGATGATCTCAATAGCTTAGAATTTATTTCCATCCAACTACATGACTCCTCTATCTAGGGGCCCATATTGTAGTTTTAGGGCCTCCACAATTTTCTTGGGCATCACTGTTATACTAGCTATGGTATCTATAATGGAATTATGTAGTAACTTATCTTCCATAATTACGGTAAGGAAGAAAGACATTAGTTTGGGCTTACCTATTTCTCCTTTTTTATTTGTGTATTTTTTGCATGCCATGGGTTGACTTCATTATGTTCAACAACTAATCCTTTACCTTTTTCTTTTGCATATTATCGAGCCACTTTCGCTAACAAAACCAGTTTCGTTTAATCTATTCCTACATAACTCATAAGAGATAAGCATGAATAAAATCTTACAAAATAATGATTACACATAGGTAAAATAGACAAGCCACATGGTAACACAATATATACTCTGGGAACACCCTCATGAGAGAAAACATCAAAAACATTCATGCTCCATCTTATTATTCAACAATTAACCTTTACAAAAAACTTACAAAATTAAAATGAATACTTATAAAACATCAAACCTCTCCCATGCACCATTCATTTTTTCAAACATGAATCTATACATCTCATGTCATGCTTCACATATTCACTCCTCATAAATAGTCAATAATGATAGCCCTCTCACCTAGTGAACAAAACCAATAACAAGTGCTTACTTAAATAGAATCAAACTCACACAAATATAACCAAGTGTTAAATCAAAACCATGTGCCACAAAAAAACATGTGAACATAATATCATTTACCTATCATTTAATATCTCTTACTATGTTTTCACTTTACTAATATTCCCTTAATATCAAATAATATATTTTCCAATGTTTTATACAATAATATATTTTCCAAAGTTTTATACAATACATAAAGTGGCCCAAGAATGTAAACTCCTAGTGATTCATGCCCAACTAGGTTCCCCTAGGTGCACCACATACATAATAAAAAAATAAGAATTGTAAATGTTATGCAAAGTGTACAACGCATTATCCCAATATTCTCACACATTTTGTACATGTTGCATAAGGGTCAATCAATGAGATATATCATCGTAGCCATACATGAAATCACATAAATCTCTACCATGATCTCATGATCCATCAAAATATTTGTAATAAAACCAAAGTGACCACCATATCAATAAATAATTCATCTTATCCTCCAACATGCTACCTATAGAAGAAAAGGAAAAAGCCAATGTGAAGATGCACCAGTCCAAGAACACAAGCATCAAATCCAATGTGATAAGAAAATCTCCAAGTTGTTATCATAAGGTAAAAAACCCACATGATGAAAAATAACATCCATAACACATGTAGATAAATACAACCATTCATACCTCCTATGAATAAGATCAACATTAGTAAACTCATGCAAAAATTATATCAACCCAAAAAATACAATCAAGATCCATGTATCAAACTTGCCAATGAAGAACATACATATCTTGGAACTCCCACTGCAAAGGTAATGTCAAATCTAAAAGTAGTATTAAGATTTATAAATTCTACCAGTCAATGTTCATATCAAGGTGGGATAAGTAAAAAAATGCAGTACCAAGAACAATCACAATGATCCACATAATAAGCTAAAACAAAATGCACCTAAAAGGAAAATGTGCAAAATCTTCCTAGTAGTAAATCATTTAGTATATCAAAAGTGGGAACTGAGAGAGGTCATTGAAGATGTCCAAACCATCATGACTCACTCTAAGAATAATCTCCTCTAAATTCTATACCAGGTGAAATCTCCCCACTCTTCTTGCTAAAATATTATCAAGAATATATATTTCAACATATATATTTAATTATAAGAGAACACATGTATCAACTAAGTCCCCAAGTATCCATGAACACATGTAATTGATCAATCCATGCCAAAAATCCAATTACAACATAGCACCATCATGAAGTAACAATCGATCATATAATCATAACCAAGAGAACCAAACAAGATCAATATCAAATATTTAACCATGGAATCAAGAACCTAAACAAATCATCGTGATCTAAACATCTCCTCCAAAGAGATTAAAAACTCCAAGTGAGCATATCATGGTCTTAAGAGAAATGTTTTGTGCCAAAACTCTAATATAAAATCAAGGGTACACTATGACATAATAACAAATATACTCTAAACCAAATATCACCTATCAATCAATGATAATATGTCAAAAGATAAAGCATACACAATATTTGTATCAAAGACTGAAATCATAGATGGCTTTAAGATGTCAACATCTCCAATCAATATGAAGATAACCATCTGTAATCAATACACCTGTAAATGTAAAAGACCCTTCTACAACAAAAAATCAAGAGCTCCTCCAAACATCTATAACACTAAAAATGATAATTCGTCATCAAATGGTGAATCCACATCACTACAAACAACTCCCACTAAACTTTGATATCCAAACATAAATTGCATCATGATAATCATCTCCTAAATGAAGATCATCAACTGAACTATCAGGAACATCAGATGAAATGAATATTTGAAAGAAAAGAAGATGCAGCCACCAACAAAACCATCAAGAATCAACCTTACACTACCAATCCACCAATATCAAAATCTCCCACTGAAATGTGTAACCAGGCTATTATGACATCATGATATAACCATCATGATACAAATACATAAACCAACTATCATGCTACAAATCCATAAACCATAATTATACAAATCATCATTCTAGTCTCATAAACTTGAAGCAATAGAGTGACACTATTTTTTGGCTCAACAAAAAGAAAGGGAAAA
>MU224875.1:2069543-2115356 GCA_018584345.1 Thuja plicata | reverse complement strand
TATTGATTGAGGTGAGTACATTAGAACAAGGGAGGTTCATATATAGGGAAAGTATCCTGCCTCACCCCATAACTATTTTCCAACTAGGAAAGATACCACATAGGAAAGCCACCTAAGAACTTAAGTATGATCATACACCAACACCACCCCTCAAAAATAGTTTAGGTGAGGAAAAAAATTGGGTCCTTATGTCAAATCCCTATAAGATACCCAAGTACAATTCACTCATAAAGAAGAGGATAAATCCATGTGGGAAGAATGCTCCCCCTAAATCCCAAAAAAAGATGATATGTACAAAACCCTATGTAAGGAAATAAAATCCTTCCCACATAAGGGAAGGAGTGTGACCATGCAACACCCCCTCAATTTAAAATGGCATGTAGAGATGATAAATGGCTAACAATGAATGTTCATGGTCATCTAAGCTTGACAAACAAAATAGAACCATAGAAGAATGCAAGTTATCTTCCCACTCGTGAAATAAATTGTTGGAATAATGGAAGGGTGTGTATTGAGAGGGGAGGGGTGAATTAGTACCCTTAAAAATTTTTACCAATTAAACCTTAGTAATCTTTACTTGCATGAACAACCATTGTAGTTTTTCTACTTCATGCATGTAATATCATAACATAAATGTAAGTTCATGTAAACAAACATAGAAACATTCATGAAACTCATTTACACGACACAAGAATTGATAATGTAGAAAACCCTTGTTAGAAGGTAAAAACTGCGGTGGGGATGAAACCCACAAAGCTTCACTATCTGCAGAATGGAAGGTGTTGGTTAAGGCTACAAGTTGTGATCACTTCTGATGATATTACCCTGTTAGGAGTAATGTGTCAGACTTGTTAAGTCTACTCAGTTAAGATATTTTAACAACACAATGTATGTGTGCACTCGGTTAAGAGATTTACAATAAGACTGCTAAGTCCACCTTCTTGAAGGATTTTGATGTCTGCTACAATTATTAGAGAGTAACAAGATATAATACCTGACTGATGCAATCTTAAATTGTTGATTAGAGATCTATTAAGTGCATAAAATTTATCACGTAATTGGGATGGATAATACCTCTGTTACTACTCGGTAGCCTTGTATGTAGTTCTTGATAAACTGAGTTCTTCTTTATCTTTCCTTGTGCATGAAAACCTCTATCTGATCCTTAGATGTCCTCTACAGCTACAATCATCATCTTCTTGATTGATTACTACATCTATTTATACAAGATTATGACATAATTAGGTTTCACACTTTTCTTGATAACTCTAATGATAAAAGGTTTACAACTTGACCTTGATCTCCTGGTTTGCATGAATACAATTAGTTAAACTAATTAAATCCACAATTTTCATTGTTCTTGAATCCAGAAAAAATGATTTTCCAGCTAAGCATAAAGCTATTCTAAAGACTAAAGTGCTTTTGATGATGTGTAGATAAGATCCACTTTTCTCGAGAATAAAACTATCTCTCGGTAGAATGGTGCTTGGTATACTCTATAGACTATGCTCGGTGATGTCTCTGTAAGACTATGCTCAGTGATGTCTCTGTAAGTCTATGCTCGGTGATGTCTCTGTAATCATTGTACTTGGTTTACTCTATAGACATTATGTGCTTGGTTTACTCTATGATCTGTTGTGCTCGGTTTACACTGTGAACTGTCTTCCTTCGGTTACACTGTAAACTATTTTTCGATGTACACTGTGACCAATGGTCCAAAAATATTTTGTTGTATACTAATGACAACTTCTGATCCTTTAAGGATTATCAATCTCCCCCTTTGGCATTAGTATCAAAGACTTATATGTACAGTGTATACAACAAGTGTAATTACCTTTTCAATGACTCCATCTATGTGCATGCCTTGGTACAATATATGTACATGTTTTCCTTGGTACATTTTCCCCTTTTGGTACATTTTCCCCGTTTGGTACATTAATTTTCCCCCTTTTTTGAAATTAATGACAAAGATGTAGTAGTTACATCTTGTCAAATATGTGTGAATGGGATTTTTGTATGGCTTCCATCAGCTTCTCCTATTTCTCCTTGAGTTTTTCAAGGGTCATGTGCTCCAAAATTACTCTGGCTTGCATGTCATAGATACTCTCTGGGGTGGAAATTAGATTTTTTTCCAAAGTCATGTGTTGTAACATAGCTTGGAGCTTGGTTACTTCATCTCTTCTTTTTCTTCCTTCCTTTTGAATTTCAAGTCTCAATCATTTTGATTCTACAATTTTCTCATAATGTAGTTTGAACTCAATTGGCTCGGTTGATAGACTTTGTGCACTAGCTTTCAGATCCTCATTTATTTTAGAAACCTTTTCACTATGCTCAATAGTGAATTTCTCTAGTGTGCACAACTTTTGAACTAGGTTAACTACTTTTGATATGATTGACTCTAGTGTAGTTACTAGCTCAAAAGTTTTTACCTTTCTCTCTACCACTTCCTAGCTGATTTTCTTGGTTAGCTTGTAGTGAAACTTCTCTTCTGCACGTTCTTAAATGACCTTGTCAGCTTCTAAATTCTATGATGTTATGGCCTTGGTCAGAACTACTAGTTGATCAAGGATTGGTGCATTTTGATCAATTTGTGTGTCAGGAACTATTTGCAATAGGATTTCCTTTATAGTATCCAGGACTTGTGAAGTTTTGTGCTCCTTCTTGAGCTTGTCCTATATTGCCTTCCTTTTGCATAGTTCTCCATACTTTTTTAGTGACTCCAGATCTAGTATTCTTGGATCATAGTCGGGTATGTCCATGATCTCATCAAGTCTTACTAGTGCTTTTCTCTTCTTGTTCTTTTTCTTCTTGGGAATGGTACTGAAAGTAGGGGAATGAAGGATTATAAAAAGATCCTTCTCTGGCTCTATTTATTTCAGTGATTTCCTGGGAGGTGTGGTGCCTTTGGTATGCTACTCGGCATGATCCTATTGGTCAGTTGTAGATGTCTCTACTTCAACCTTGTCTTTATCTGCAACCTTGTTTGCCTCTTTGGTGTTCTTGGCGGTGGCATCACTTGGTTTTTCCTCTCCACTTGTATATTTCTTCTCCTCATTTGTATCTTTCTTCTCCTCATGTTCATCACCTTTGTCCTCTGGTATATTTGCATCAGGCTCCAGTGGTGTCTATTGTGATTTAGTAATCACATTGATTGCTTCAATCAAGTAAGGCAGTTTACCTGGTATAATTGTTTGTGCAACATCTATAGTATCCTTTTCATTTGTAGGCTTGGTGGTAGTAGTCACTTCTTCATCTACTTTGGCTTCATCTGTAGGATCACCTTCAGTGACATCCTATATTTTTATGTCTGGTGTTTCCCCTAATGATTGTAATATTTTAGGAATATCATTCATGACTTTGCTTGCTTCAATGGTTAAGTCAATGGGAGTGACATCCTCGGTGTCATTGATAAAAATGTGATCAGGGCTCAGTGTGGCCTCCTTCTCCTCATTGTGATTTTTCACGGTTAGAGATAGTATCTTCTTGGGTGGGTTAAAGATTTTTGTCCAAGTATTTTTGCTTTCTATATCAATATCTTCTAACCTTTCTTACAGTACTTTGTATTCTCTTGTCTTTGCAAAAAAATTCTTGGAGTGCTCCTGCATGGTTGAGTCAATTTCTTCAACTGTGGACTTGGGCATGAATGTAACTAGGGATCTCTCCCTCATCTATTTCTCCATGTGCAATGCATATGTCCACCTAGTTGATATTTCATCATTTATCTCTTGTGGAATATGACTACCAAATTGTAGAGGTACATACTTGTATGAAACCATCATTTTGATTATGGCCTCTTCTATCTTATTATGATCCTCGATAGACATATGTACCCATTGTCTAATTTTATGATGTTGTAAGTGGCCTGTGTTGATGATTGACTCTGCAACTTCATCAATTGTCTTCAGTATTTTGGCCTTCTCTGCTTGTATTCTTTGTTTTGTTTCTACCTCTGCAGTATCATCCTTAGCTTCTCTTCCTCTTACATATCTTTTGTGTTGTCTAGGCTTGATTGAGGTTTTTCCTTTCATATAAGTTTTCACTATACCTTTCTTCAGTGGTGGTGAGTCTACCTTAGTTGTTTTGCTCCTGGTCCTAGATGTAGCTATTACATTAGTAACCTTTGATTTCTTGGCAGGTGGTGTATCTAATTCAGTAGACTCTGAATCACTTATCTCTTTAGCTTCACCAATGGGTGACTGATCCTCAGTGATATCTACTGATTGTTCTAAGTCTTCCTCATTTACCAACAGTTTCTTTTGAAGAGTGTTCATTATTTTTGTCTTCTTCTTGTCTATCTTCTTTACTACTAAACCAGTCTTGATTCTAGACTTGGCTTCCTCATATGTTCCAAATATTTTCAAGGTTTTATCCACTGGCTCATTTAGCAGGGTTTCAATAGCTTTTGTAGCTTGATCAATGTCAATTTCATATTCTAGTGGTGGTAACCTTGTTGTTCTCAGTTGTGCAGGTTTGATGAGTGTTGAGTCGGTGTCAACTGCAAAGCATATCTCATCCTTGTATTTTTCTAATAGTTGAGCAGGGATTATCATCCTCTTCTACATCCTATCCTTGAATTTTTTGAAGTATTCATCCATTATAGGTGTAAATTTATCTCCTAGTGACTTAATGAAATCACTAATTTGTACAGTGATTGGTCAGTTTGTGTCCCAAGTGACATTACCGACTGAAGGAAAGAAGTTCTACAAATAGAATAATGTGCAAATAATAAGGGAACCAAACTTACATGTGTTAGATCTAGCTGATATAATTCTTCTCATATTCTCTTTCGGTTTCTTTAGTAGCTTCTCGGATATGTCTAGTTGCAATCCCTTCTTTACAATTTTATATGCAGTGTCAACTGCTCCACATGCTATGTTGTTCATTCTGATAGCTTGGAATATCTTGTACCCAAGTACACATGCACTGAATTTCATCTTGGGATCGGTGATTTTATTAAGTTTCAACCCTCTACCCTCCCATTTGGCTCCATTTAGCTTTTCAATGTCATGGCGTGAAGAATGCTTTAGGGATTTTTCCTTCTCGGTGATGGGATAACCGATCACTAAATGAATCACATATTTTGTGATCGATTTGGGTTCATCTAGCCACATTTTCCCATCATGAACTTGGCTGAGTAATATCTGTATCCACTTGGTTTTGAACTCTTCCAAGAATAGTAGGGCATTGGTTAACTCTTTCACTTCTATGTGCTTATACTCATCCCGTAGGTTTCAATCCTTACATAGCTTCTGGTAAGCTTCCTAAATCTCAAGGTCTCTGATCTCTGCAACCTTGCAGTGAATGTATGTACAGATATCTTCAACCATCAAAACCCTAGGAGGAATAATTGAAAATGCTCCCTTGTCTTTGGGTTGAGCAGAAACCTCAGGGCAGAACTTGTAGTTTGGTTCTTCGCATGTTGAGTTCTTTATCAAAGCTATCTTTTTGTCCTTTGAGTTCTTGATCTTCATGACCCATGATGTGATTTCCATTGTTTGACAAATTAGGGCTTCTCCATAAATAAATAGTTAGCTCAGTGAGTCTAGATACTCACTTGATCTTTGTTGTGGATGCTCAAAATCTTTCAGAGTGGCTTTGAATCTAATGTTGGTAGCTTTGTAATTGTATTACTTCTTAGTCGCTATTTCACTCTGATCTTGCTCTTTATCACTGGGTGAATGAAATGAGCTTTCCTCAACCCTTTTATAGACAATGTTCCCTAAGTGATGCATTGAATGCTTCACCTGCTTCTCGGTCGACAAAACAGTGATGCTCGTTCAACACACAAAATTCTTTAGCTCAGTGAGTATACAATGCTCAGTAGACAATGTCAACTAGGTTGTTCTATCACATGTTCACCAATGTGTAGTGTATGCTTAGTTTATATTGATCAAACAGACTAGATTCACATTAACATAATAATTAATACCATAGTGCATCTTCATTCATGCTAACTTGGCTTTTTCTCAATGAATATAGGAACTGATGTAAAATATAGCTTTGTAGAGTGCAGTTCTATACTTACTTGTTTTTCTTAGGTGGGGGTGGTGAAATCACCAGATCCATTGGATGAGGTATCACCTACTGTGGTGCTTGGTATAGAATCATCTTTTCTTGAATATTTCCTCCACATTTTCTTTCTTATCTTCTTCATGTCTTCAATAGTATTTCCATTAGCAAAAGTGCTTGACTCTGTCACTCGGTCTCTATAGTCTTTTCTTAAGTGACCAAACTTATGACAATGTAAGCATGTCATCCTGGGGTTAGTCCATCTTCTATATCTTTTTTTCCACTTCCCCGTATAGTTAGAAGCTATATGTCTATATCTACCACATGTTCTGTAATTTACCCAAGTGTTGTAATCCCAAACATATGAGTTACTGACTCTTCTTGATTTATAAGCATTTTCTTACTCTTTAGGTTTCCATACTTGCTTTTTATTTTTCCTGCATTCATGAGATGTGTGGCCATTAATTTTTCAATTAGGAAAATATTTTTCCATGTAGGATTCCTTCTTTGGTTTTTTCACCTTAGATCTTCATTCATGTGCTTTGTGTCCATGCTTTTTACAGTTATAACAATTACCTATGAATGTAGAAGTATATTTAGGAATACCTTTAGCCTTTCTCTTGTAGACATTTGATGTGCGGCCAGGTTTTCCATAGTGATTACATGAATGCTTATTTTCTCTTGGATTTGTGTAGACATCTCTTTGATCAGCTCAGTATGATGATTCTTCATGCTCAGTATACCCTAAACCAGTATTTTTGTTGAGTCTTCTCTATACATGCAGAGATTCATCCATTCTCTTTGTACTGTCTTCAACTTTCCTGATCATATCATTATGTTGTTGTTGAATCTTTTCTTCATGCTTCAGTTTCTCATTTTCTTCTTTTAGTTCACCAATAGCTTCCAATTTTCCATTAAGTTCTATGTTCACTCGGTTGGCCTCATGACTCATAAGAACTATTTGATTGGTGATCTCAATGTGATGTTCAATAAGTCTTTGTATCTCAGATTCTTTCTCTTGCAACTTTTCAATAATATTTCTCTTGTAATCAATAGCTAATGTTCTTTCTTGTTCATCTTGTCTTGCATTATTCATAACATCAATCATTCTTACCATATGTGTCTCTTGACCGATGTGCAATACTTTCACTTGTTCATTCATATGTTGATTGATTTCATTTAGACTTGTAATGCTTCCTTTAGATGTGTCAGATGTATTACTAGATCCATATCCAGATGAATCAAATAAATCAGGTATCTCTTCTTCATGATAGTCATTTTCACTGTAGCGAGATGCCATGACTTTTCTTTCATCCAATAACTCTTTCATTTTGATCCTTACTTCTTTGTATTGCTCAAAGAAAATCTGTATCTACAACTTCTGATTCTCAATATTTTTATCAAGCTTATACCTTTCCATTGTATGATTTTTTCTCTCAAGTGATTAAACTTTTTCGAATAAGAGATCTATCTCTTATACCAATTGTTGGAATAATGGAAGGGTGTGTACTAAGAGGGGAGAGGTGAATCAGTACCTTAAAAACTTTTACCAATTAAACCTTAGTAATCTTTACTTGCATGACCGACCAATGTAGCTTTTCTACTTCATGCATGTAATATCATAACATAAATGTAAGTGCATGTAAACAAACATAGAAACATTCATGAAACTCATTTACACATGACACAAGAATTGATAACACAGAAAACACCTGTTAGAAGGTAAAAACTGTGTTGGGGATGAAACCCACAAAGCTTCACTATCTGTAGAATGGAAGGTGTCAATTAAGGCTACAAGTTGTGATCAATTCTGATGATATTACCATGTTAGGAGTAACATGTCATACTTGTTAAGTCTACTTGGTTAAGAGATTTTAACAACACAATGTATGTGTGCACTCGGTTAAGAGATTTACAATAAGACTGTTAAGTCCACCTTCTTGAAGGATTTAAATTTTTGCTACAATTTTTTGAGAGTAACAAGATATAAGACTTGACTGATGCAATCTTAAATTGTTGATTATAGATCCATTAAGTACATAAAATTTATCACCTAATTGTGATGGATAATACCTCTATTACTGCTCGGTAGCCTTGTATGTAGTTCTTGATAAATTGAATTCTCCTTTATATGTCCTTGTGCATGAAAACCTTTTAATTTGATCCTTAGATGTCCTCTACGGCTACAATCATCATCTTCTTGATGATTACTACATCTATTTATACAAGATTATGACCTAATTAGGTTTCACACGTTTCTTGATAATTCTAATGATCGTTTACAACTTGACCTTGATCTCCTAGTTTACATGAATACAATTAGTTAAACTAATTAAATCCACAATTATCATTGTTTTTGATCCACAAAAAATGGTTTTCCAGCTAAGCATAAAGCTATTCTAAAGACTAAAGTTTTTTAGCTTACGTGTAGATAAGATCCACTTTTCTTGGGAATAAAATTGTCTCTCGGTAGACTGGTGCTCGGTATACTTTGTAGACTGTGCTCAGTGATGTCTCTGTAAGACTGTTCTCGGTGATGTCTATGTAATTATTCTTCTCGGATTACTCTGTAGACATTGTGTTCTCATTTTACTCTCTGATCTGTTGTGCTTGGTTTACACTATGAATTGTCTTCCTTGGGTTACACTGTAAACTGTATGTCTATGTACACTATGACTGATGGTCCAAAACTGTTTCCTTGTATACTAATGACAACTTTTAATCCTTTAAGGATTATCATTAATATGAGGAACTAAAACAGAAGATGAACAAAGCCTTTGAATGTTTCTCAAGCGTCTTCATGTCCGTGTCAAATAGTACCATAGTCAAATCAAGTGTTCTAGGCCATAATAATGAATATGGCAATCTAGAATCTAGTGAAGACTGTAGCCCAAAGACAATGATGATTTGTTATAACATAATATTATTAGGGTCATACCCTTATAACATTTATGTATAATGTTCTAATATAAGGTTATGAAACCTTATAGATTATATTCTCTATAAGAATATCCCATTTGAAATAATTATAATCTAATAAATATTAGATTATTAATTATTTATGAATGGGGCTTACTGAATAGTTGTCACTAGTAAGTCACACTTCCTCTTATATTTAAGGAGGTTCTTTCTCATTTGAGAGGTATGTGAATTTGGATACTTTATATTGAGTTATGTCATTATGCACATAAGGTATTATAGGTCACATCAAAGTAAGGAGAAGTATCTATTTATGATAAACCATATTTTGTAAGTGCTTAATAAAATGATGTTTTAATAGAGTTTTTTAATCGAAAGGGTTTTCCCCATATTTATCTTGTGTGATGTGTACATTTATCATGTATGATTCTCATTTCATTTATTTTATATTATGTTAATAATCTTTAGTCTCCTAACATCCTAATTTCTAACAAGGTATAAGAGCAGGGTAGACTATACTGATCATTTTAAAATGTTATACTAAAATACAAGTGAAACTTAATGGAAAATAAAGTTATCACACTTTTTACAATCACAATGATTCAATGTTTCTTATCATGGATCCTTAGACTAGTAACCCCACTTTCATTGGTCCTTTGACTGACCGCTCACACTTGGTACGTTGAGTGACCATCCAAAAAAGTTAGTACCCATTATTGGTGGCTCTAATTAGGACCTATAGCACCTCTTTTCTAATTTTGAGTTCTTTTTGCCCATTTTTCTTGATTCTGACAACCTCTAATTCAAATTGGGGCCTCTCCTTTTCATCCTAGTGTCCCTGGCCAAATTTAGGATAGAATCCTAGGGTTCACAATGTTTCAAAAATTATGCCCCTAGGTTCACAACGTTCTATGCATTCTTCACCCAGGGATTTTTTCCCAGATTAGGCCTGGAGTCTGATATTAGGGTTTTACATTTAATTATTTTTTGTTGGTAAACCTGGCTTATTTTTTAATCCCAAAATAAGGGGAAAAGTACATAAACCCTATATCTCTCCTAATTTTTACATATCCTATCATATATGAGATATCTTCTTGTTATCCCTATAGGATATTGTGTTGTCATTAGTTAAGTCAAATTCATATGAGTCAGAAGAATCAATCGGTAAAAGGAAGAAAGCCAAATATTTAACTAGTCGGTAATTCACACCGAGTAAGCTAGTGAAGTTAGTAAAGCACACAACAGAGCTAAAGACACTACACCGAGAGTCTACAGTTACCGAACACCGAGCACATATGAAGTACACCGAGTTGATAGTTACTGAGTAATAAAGATTAGTTAACCAAGTAAAGAGAAGTTACTCTACTGAGTTACTTAATTGATTCTAAACATGATAAGGATGCATTTAATGAATTGGAATTACATTCATTGTGATTCTACAATGCACGGAGAATAGTTTATTATAAGATCAATGATCAAGATAATTCAAAGAGAAGAGATAAGGGCATATTAAGCGGTTAATAAAAAAAATTATTTCCTAGAAAAACACCAAGTACCAAGGTAAAAGTGACACAGTCACCAAGGGGAAAAGAAGATCTAACAGTTTTAAAAAATCACAGAAACCTAACACATAATATTAAGAGGCATAAAATCTTATATTTAGTGGATGATTTAGAGAGAAGAACAGAGTGATGATACAGAGAAGAGACTGGTATTGTTAGTGAAAGTTAAAGGATTTATTTGAAGAACAAAGAGAAGAGAAGAGAGCACCGAGTAGATATTTAGCTACACCAGACTAGATACAAGAAGTGTTACAATTTGAGATAGAGGTAACACAATTTTAGAGCACATAGAGTCTGATCAGAATTTATTTTTGATGCAATATAACAAACAATATTGATTTGTTGATACTATTGTATTGAGAGTTTTAAATCCCAATACTGGGTAGATCTAAACCGATATTATATTTGTAAATCCTTTAACAGGGTACATCTCTAAGTGTAGAGATTGTAAAATCCTTTGATCAGGTAGACCTAACAAGTCTTTGTATACTCTTAACCGGGTAAGCTATCAAAATGGATAAAAATTGTAAGCTCTAACCGTGCACCCTTTATAATGCAGTTAGTGAAGGTTTTGGGTATCATCCCCACCACAGTATTTTCCTCTAACCAACGATTTTTGCGTAAACGAAATTATGGATTTATGAGTTCTATTTCTTGAATGCTTTGATGATATATTTTATAAGCTTTACATTATTTTCATTTCAAGTTATTCAATTCGGTAAACAACAAGCAGCAGTATATGGTTATAGGCAGCTTTAGTTATGAGAAATTTTGTGGTGCTAATTCACCACTCCCCTCTCAGTCCCAATTTGTCATTCCAACAATTGGTATCAGGACTACTACTCTTGAGTTATAAGGTTTGACCACCTGAGAGTTAAAGATCTTAGTCATGGAAAGTTTTAGGCAATTCAAAAGAATTAATGGTCTTTAATTTGAGTTGGATAATGAAAGAGAGTTAATCATTGATCTCAAAAAGAAAATTGAGAAGTCTCTAAGGATTAGATTGAAAATATATGATGAACTGGAGGTTACACAAGAACAAGTCGATACACTTGAGACATCATATGAAGGGATTGCTACTGATGAGTTAGAATCAGCTATAAGAGAACTACTAGAAAAGAATGATACACTTACCAAGAAGTTGAACCCAATGAAGATAGATCTTGAAACCAGCATGATAAGAATGGATGAATTGATTGAAGGAAAAAGGAATGCTGAAGACAAAAAGAAAATGGTAGAATATGATAAAAGAAAATTTGAAATCAAGTTATTAGAAAAAGATCATGAGATCATGAGAATGACCCAAGTTCACTATGATATGACCGACCAACTTCTGAGTGAAAATCAAGATAACACAAGAAAAGAATTTGAGAACCAAGCATTGAAAACTAAAATTGAGAGAATGGATCAAAGACTGGAAGCTGAAAAGATGCAAATGAAATACTAAAAACAAATGAAGAAGCACTGAAATCTCTGGATCAAAAATTCAAGAATTAGAAGCAAAGGAATGACAAAACATGAATTGGATTTAAAGAGAACAACACTACCAAGAAAGGAGAATCATCAAATGCATAGAAAGATGAAATTACTGCACCCCCACCAAACAAAAGAAGCCAAGTTCAATTTACTGTGGGAAACATGGATACACTACTAATTTTTGCAGGAGAAGGAAAGGTAAAGTACCAAGTACACCTAAATTTGATGGCTATTTTTTTAGATGTAATAGTTATGGACATCAATTGATTGAATGCAGAACTAATCTTGCTAACAGCACAAGGAAACCTAAGTTTGATGGTTACTGCAAGAATTGTAATAAGTTTGGACACAAAGTTGAAGATTTTAGAACAAATAAAAGAAATGACAAGTGGGAGCCTAACCGAGAGAATGCTAATACTAACTGAGAAGGCACATCTATACCATGGGACTATAATACAAGAATTTCATATTTATCTTGTGGAAGGTATGGACGCATTGTTGCACATTGCATGTTTATGCATAGAAGAAACAACTGAAGAGCATGGAGGAACCTCATAATGGAATGTTTTCATTTTCATAAGGTAGGACACCTAGAAAAAAATTGTAGATATCGAGGTGATGCACTGACCGAAGATGAATCTACAGAGAAAGCCTCAACTATTGTTGATGAAATCAGAGAACAAATGAACAAAACCTAGACAAGAAAGACTCAGGATGAAGGAACATCATCTGGAACCACAGACAGCACCATCTCTATCGATTTGGTTGCACCGAGCTCCACCTAATTGGTGAGAGGTATGTACGAACTACATCCTTATAATAAATCCTACTTCAGTTCCTAGAATTAGAGTTGAGATCCATATTAGCATATTAAGATGCATTTGGATAAGTTGTGCAAGTTTTTGGATGAATATTGTTATATATAGTTATTTTGTTTAACTCGGTCGAGAAAAGTAACTATGCAGTTGGTATAAAGGTAAAAAGGGACTCGGAGAGCACATTTAATGCACATTAATAGAGTCGTTGAAAACCCTAATCATGAAAAAGGTATAAATAGGTCATTTTGATAATCATTTGAACCTAATGTTTTCAAACAGAACCTAGGCACATTTTAGACCAATTATCTCATCGAGCCACCGAAGAGAATTCAAGGTATTTCTGAATCTTTGTAAGAGTATTGAGTAACATTTGAGACATTTACTTCATTCTGAGTTGAGTTTGCAAAGCCATGTTTTATCAAAGCATTCCCTAGTTTGTTTAAGAAAAGTATTTGAAGGTATTCATGGCACCAAAGCTACAGAAACCTACAGTTGTGAAGGAATTAGAACTAGTGAATCCAAAATATAAGTTACCCCCAGCTATAGCCGCCGAAATAGATAACGGGAGCCCTATCTTTGATATTGCCGAGAGTAATTTTAATTGAAGATGTCCGCACATTTATTCATTGTAAGATTGAATATTGTGTGATGCAAAGATAGATACTTCATTCAACAAGTTGTGTGAGAATGGGAAAGTGAAGGATGAGCATATTCACCTAGAAGAAAAAGGTTTGATATACGATATTCACTTACCGAGGGTTTTTAAGAAAGAATGGATAAGAATGGTAAACATCTAAGTACATGAACAACTCATGTGGTTGGATGAACCTATCAAGGTCACTAAAGATATATTTCACATTATTACTGGATTCCCCATCGGTGATAATCCCAAGGCCACTAAGCAAATAGACAAGGGTAAGCTCATCCAACTAACCAAAGCACAATGTGATGGAAGAGGAATGAGAATATCTACTGTGGAAGACCCTGAGTTAAGGTATGTATGTAATATCTTATCATACCAAGTGTTTCAATCATCCTAAGTGGATAGTGTACCGTGTGGAGAAGTGGATTTGGCATACAAGCTAGTGAAGAGAGGACTTAAATTGGATGTTTGTGAAATCTTATTGAAGCAGTTAGAACACAACATTAACACAATAAGAAAAGAAAAGACTAACACCCTAAAATTTGGTTCATTATTGGTATGTATCTTCTTCTATTGTTAGAATTCATTTCCCTCTATTGGAGATGTAGTTTGGATCCCTGGAAGACCTATTGTTTATCAAATAAATGAGTATATATAGAGTTTAGGAGATAATTTTGATGCAATCATGTATAAATACTTTTTAAATTTCCAAGAAAGAATGCATAAGAGGTATAGGATACCACCTCAACTAATTGCAAAATATCAAGATAATATATATTTTGAGGTTGACACTAACACTTGTATTATCAAGGTTGTTGAGCCTAGAACTAAGTGGATACAACTGATGGGATCTGAATTGGATATTGATATTGGATCACAACAGATAGAAGCACTTCTATCAAAACCAGTTGATCCCAAAACAAAGAGGTATGGCACTTATGAAGAAGTGAAAGTAAGGAATAACCAAAACATTGTGATACCTAACATAGTCAAGAAGACATGAAAAATGATTAATAATCTATCCAAAACACTAAGAGTTGATGAGACAAGTGTTAAAGACACAAATTATGAGAAATTTATTTTTGTTGCTGAAAAACAAATTACACTTGTAACTTCACCGAGAAAAAGATGTACTAGAAGGAACACCAGATCTTCTGTGAAACCAAAAGAAAAGAAAGTTGCAGAGGTAGCTCAACCAAAGGGAAAAACATACATGAGAACCTGAGGAGGAAAACCATTTGTACATTCACAAAGGAAATTAATACTTGGGGATAAGGGTGAAACATAATTTGATAAGGAAACTAAGTGAACACCTGTTTCATACTTTTCAAGAACTCCACAAAGTCTAGATGATTTTCTGGAAGATCTAAAGAAAACAAGAAGACTTGGAGATTTTAGGCAAGAAAAGTATGAGAAAAGGAATGATGTAGATAAGAAAAATATTGAAGAAGTTATTGTGGTAATACTAATGAGATATAAATTAGCCCCAATTGAGCTAGAAAATAAGATACCAGAAGAGTTGTATAATAAGATTGATGTAAGATGGAAGTATGCACTTACTGCTAAAAAAGAAATGAGAGAGAGGTCAATCATACATACAGTTCCTAACCTCGCACCATCTGAGATTCATGAAGCACTACTAAAATATGAAAAAAGATTTATAGTTAAGGGAAGAGCCCTAAGAATCATGAATGGAGATATACTATCTATGGATAGGGAAACTAATGCAAAGTGGACAGATATATTTGACATAAATAATTTTGAGCAACCTGATGCAACAAAGAATCAAAGTGAAACCATTATTGACAAGGTAAAGAAAAGAACAATCCAAGTAGATCCTATTGATCTAACTATTGAAAATTCAGAGGTAATCATTGAAGATGCATCGGGGGATATAGATCCTAAAAAGGAGTTGTCAAAGGATGAAGATGTAATGGACTTACAAGTACTAGATACCGAGTGTATTTATGTAGATGTTGCACCATTGCAAAGTAGTGATCCCATATTGATACAAGTACAAAATTATTCTACTATTCATATTGGTACTACTGAAGTTGCACAAGATATGGCAACTGAGCCACCAATTGAAACAGGTAAAGAGAATTTTGATGAGCCAGGGGCTACTGAGACTGAACATAGGAAGGATACTGAGTTGGAACCTACAACCGACACTGAAGGACAAAAGTAGAATACACCACCGACCGACACATCCAATGTTCAGAATATTCAAAAGACACAAGATTCACAAAATGAAAATCTGCAGGAATCAAATATAAAAGACAAGGATGTAGAGAAAGAAGTAGAAAAATAATAAGAGGATGTTAAAGCAGAAGAGAGTATAGTCGGTCACCATACCGAGTCACCAAATGCAACAATGGCATCACATTCTAAATGCTCTACTAGAGAGAGAAAGTTGTATGAGAAGAAGAAGAGTAAGAAGAGGAAACGTGTAATTGATTTGAGTAAGTCGATCATCATACCACCAGGAGACCCTAATATGATGAAGCCCAAAGAATTGCACATTTATGCAGAGATTCTAACTCAAAAGGATGAGTAGAACAAGTTATGGGTGAAGAAGAAAAAGGTAGACATATTAGAATATGTCAAGGAAGTTTTCCCAGAAATTATTCTTGAAGTTATTGTTACCCAAATTTTCCCCATACTGTCAAATTTGGCTACAAGTGGAGAAAAATGTGGCTCCCACGATGGTAGTGCCCAGTTTGTATGTTTTTGCCATGTTCCTGTGTCTTGATCCTGTTCTCTGCATTTTTCTAAGCCTTTGGCTACCCTTATTCTTGAAAATAACCTAAGAGTTGAAAACCCTAAGCAAAATTGGTAAAAACCCTAGTTATCCAATGAGTGCTATATCTCCTCGTTACCCTTTCCAAATAACCTAAGTTCCTTTTAAGTCATGTGCGCATTTCAAATGCCCTTTAGTCGCTTAGTCACACAAAGGGAAAGGAATATTCCAAATCATTTAGCGATCATGAGATTGCCTTGGTCGCGTAGTCTCCTTAAGAAATGGAATATCCTCTCAGGCTTTGGAGACTTAGTGATTGTCGTTGATCTTGATCTAATCTTGTGGTTGTTGTTGAGTCTCGTTATAAGATTGAAATTAAGCAAAGTGTTCAGAGACATCGCGACTTAATGTATTTCTAACTTTAGATGTGACCTGAGTTTAAAGATGAGTAAGGTTAAAATATTTTAGGTCACGTAGTCTCATGAAATAATCAGGGTTAAAGGAAAAGTTTCTGAGATCATGTGACCACTCAATTGCGAAGTCTCCAAATTGGATTAGAGGTTAGGACATGGTCAAGTTCTGAAAGTGATCCAAGTGTGCACTGACAAATCAAAGATAAAGTCACACGTGGTAGAAGTGAGACAGGTATTATGTGCTTGTCGCCAGATCTCATGGTAAACAGGGATTCAACCAAATGATTCAGCAACTCAGTGATATAAGGGGTTTTAGTTAATCAAGGTTAAGATGGAGTCAAAGCTGGGGTGATCAAGATTTGACTTGATGAAAATGACACATGAATGCCATGTGGCAAATTTGCGAGGGTCAGAATAGTGACAGGGTGGAATTTATAGTTGAGGTGGCCATAAACAAAGGATAGAGTGACACGTGGTAGAAATGGCCCAGGAATTATAAGCTTAATCATTGAGTCTCCAAATAAAGTCAAAAAGTTAATGAAGATTATGAGACTTAGCGATAGCCGTCGATGCAAAGATGATCTTACGCTGGTCATTGAGTATCATAATGAAATCATGGTTAGGAAAATTGTTCAGCGATCATGAGACTCCTCAGTCGCCAAGTCTCAGTAAAGAACTAAAGGTAAAAGGTGAGTCAGGTTATGAACATTGTAGTTGCCAAGTCTCCAAATGAAATGGAATATTCTCTTAAGGTTACAAGACTTAGTGTTGGTCATCTGATCTGATCTGATCTTACAGTGGTCACTAGGTCTCTGAACAAAGGCAAAGCAAAGTAAAAGGTAAAGATATTACATGACTACATTGTCGCCAGGTCTCGAAAAGGAACAAGGTTAAGAAAGAGTCTAGAGACTTTGAGACACAAATAGAAAATGGTAACCTGGGTAAAGGGTAGGTTAAAGGAAGGTCAAAGATCATCAGAACCAGAAATAAAGATCGATGGTTTTGTTTAAAAAGAAAAGATCAAAGTTTCTTAGGGTCATTGATAGGATCATCTTCCACCACCTATGACTGTTTCTCATTCAAATATTTGAAAATTCAAAAAAATATTTGATCCTCAGACTCATGGTGGTGCCACAATATTTCAAGTTGTGGATAGAGAGATGGGTCAAGCCAACTTTTGAGGCTACATTTATGGTGATAGGAAATATTTCAAAGACATATATGATATTCTGAGATATTTCTTGAGGGTGCATTGGTGAGAAAAATTGATAGATTTAGGGTTTCTACATTATTTATGAAAATTCTATTGTAAACCCTAATCTGATCGGATTAACTCTTGAGCCTGTGTGTTGGAGGAGTAGTGTATATAAGTTAGTTTTCAATATTTTTAGCTTAGGTTTTTTTAGATTATGAAAGATTTTGTGGCATTTTCTCTGCCCCTAAGTTTTCATATGTTTGTGATCTCATTGATTTTCAGATATTGCAAAGGCTTTTTGTGACATTTTCTCTGTCCCTGGGCCTTCTTGTCTAAACTTCTCTTACTGAATTTGAATATATTGAATGTTTTCATAGAAATCTTGGAGATCCTGAACCCTCTTTCTTTCTACAAATCTGTGCACTATTGTGTTTGATCTAATTTAGATGATTTTGTGGATGTTCTTCAGTCCCCTATCTATTTGTCTCATTCATGTACCTGGTTGCAGAAGCGGATGTTTGTCTATAGGTCATATTCTATGTCTACTCATAGTGAATATGCTATTGTTTATGAAATTACTTCTTTCCCTAAATAGCCTTTGTTTATCTCAAACCTCTCTATGAAATACTTATTCAAGCCTATCTAGAAAGTTGTGTTTTACTAGATTCAAGGTTTAATGTTGATCTCATCCACTGTGTTGTGATTCAAGTCACCTTCGGTGTATCACCTAGTAGGATAATTTTCTTTCAATTATTTCCCCTTCAAGAATTTTCTTCTATCCCTTTCCCTTCAAGTTTACTTTCATTTCAACAGTAGATTAGGTGATTATCCAAGAGGAACTAGCCTAGAATTTGGAGGCTTCACTTCAAGTTAGCATAGGTACCACAACCTCAAAGTGATTCTCATGTTATAATAGATTATCAAGACCAAGATAGCTTGAATAGGTTGCAAATTTAGAGTATAACAGTTCTGGCACACTCGGTGGGACAACATCGAAAGTTCATCTTTAAAGCTATGTTGTCTCTGATATGTTGATTGCATGGTATTGATCTAAAGAGGTCTCTTTTCTAAAGCATATTTGGTGACTCCACTGGTGTAGAGAACAAAAGATCCAGTCTTGTTCAAAAGTTTATGAGAAAGGTTGAGACAAGAAGGTCAAATCCCTCTGAGTTTTCATAGCTTCCCCTGACTAGAAGTTATTACAGATCATCTCAGAGAGCATCCCCTACAAGGAGGATCCACTCTACACCATCTACTACTTAAGGGAGATCTTTGCCTTTCCATTCAAGATGGAGAGGGATGTCCCTAACTAGGGAGCTACAAGAAGATTCAACTCCACTACCTGAACCAAATACAACTCACACAGTTGCTACCCAGCAGAAAATAGCTCCAGCAATGGCCAGACAGTTTGCCTTTGTGCCATTCAATCAAGGAAGTCCATTGAACTTTGTTCAACATCATGATGTCCCCTTGGCAGCACTCAAGAGCCTTCCTGACTTCACAGGAGAAGGAAACACAACTGCATGTGAACACATAAGAGATGTAGCCACCATATGCAGTGTGCATCATATCATAGAGGAAGATGTGGCTACCAAGATTTTAGCAGCCTCTTTCAAAGGTAAGGCCTTAGAATGGTTTATAACTTTAGCTATTGGTTCAATTGATTCCAGGGATAGATTAGGTGAATCATTAAGTAGATATTTTGAGGATAAATCAAATCATTTATCTCTTGTTGAGAAATTAATAGCCATTAAGAGGGCTCCTCAAGAGCAAATGACAGACTTCAATAATAGATTCCTTAAGACATGGAATAGAATTCCTATCTCAATAAGACATTCAGCTAACCATGTCTTCTTGTATTTCTTAAGAAGTCTGAATAGAAAGATCTCTATCATGATTCAATCCATGGGAGGTACTTCATTGCCTCAAGCCTTTGACATTGTTGTCAGAGCTGAAAATTGTTTAATCCAGGCAGGCATGATAGCCCCAAGGCCGCTCATGCCCCTTTTTCCCAAAATTCATCCCAACGTGCCCTTGAGTATCCCCCCATATACTCCCATACCCACTATAGTAGCACCTCAAGCCAGTACTAGCTATGAGAGATCCAAAGGAGTTCCTTCTGAAGAGCTACTTGAATTAAGAAGTAGTTAACAAAAAATGCAAAGTAGTCAGTAAGAAATGACAAATCTATTGCAGACTCTAACCAAAGAGTTGACCAGTCTAAAGAGGAAGAATAAAGGGAATAGACCACCCCTTCAGCCACAGACTCAAATTCCCAACCAACAATATCAAAATTAGGGACCATTTTATCAGTAGAATAGGCCACCATACCAAGGAAATTACCAAGGTCAAAGGCAGAACTTTAATCAGAGACCATTTCAACCATACAACCCCACACCTCTTAGTTCTGCAATTCCAACAAGAGATATATTTCCAAGTCAGAATAATCTCATCTTGGACAATGAATGGTGTTTTCCTTGCAATCAGCCACATAATCAGGCTACATGCTCAAATGGGTGGATGAACCAAGCACTGATGGTTCAAAATGCCTCACATACTCAATCAGAGGCTTCTTCTAGTGATTCATCTCCTTAGCAAGAAGCACAACATGACGAGACTGTTCTCTTTAATTAGGAGTAGCAAGACTTCAGTAAGGTAAATGGTGAATCCACCATAGCAGTCAACACTCAGTCTAAGAGAAGATCTCAAGACATAGAGTGAACAGGAGATGGAGCTAAAGCTACTACATCTGCAGATACATCACATCTTTTTGTTCCTACCATACTAAAGAAGACTCCCATCATTCAAGTCAAAGAAGGCCAATTTCCCAAGGAATTTGAGCCTATCATAGTGAAGACACACCAAAGAATACACACTGCAGTGTCTTTCAACATTGTATACAATATGAAGAAGGTGAATGCCACTATGTCTATGTGGGACTCTTTGGCTATGCCAAGACAACCTGAAATATTGAAGAAAGAAATGACTGAGGAGGTAATCCCTCAACAGTCTACAAAATAAGCTGCTAAACTAGTGTTGGTCAACGTTGATCAGCAGAAGGAGACTTCAAGTAGCAACTCCAAGGCAGGTGCCACACAAGATAGAAATCTGAAACCACCTCCCTTTTATGTATCGTTAATTATTGGAAAATCTTTAGTACATAATTGTATGGTAGATAGTGGGGCTACTAGCTCTGTCATGCCCAAAAAAGTAGCTGACCAATTGGGACTTAAATATTAACCTTTCCAAAAGAAGGTGACCCAACTTGATGGTTCTTCAGTAAATACCATAGGTTTGGCCAAGGACACAAGCTTGACCATGCAAGCCCCAATTTTCATATCCTACTTGACATTTACATCATAGACCTCCCTGCTTTATTTTCCATATGTTTATCAAGGGATTTTACAGCCAAGATAGGAGGCTATCTTTCTTCTGACTGGTCTCACATGCTTTTCCACACAAGATATGGGACTAAGGTCACCATCAAATCTGAATCATTGGTAGCACACCATATAGAACCTTATGTGCCCAATATAATCAATACAAGCTGCCTTGCACTTGATGATAATGATTTCCCAATCATCAAAGAAGAAAAAACCAAGGTAGAAGATATCCCTGATATCTATCTAGATGATTTAGAATTAGAGAAAACTTCAGAAGCCCAAGCCAATGTTATTTGGGATGCTGGTTTGGGAAACTATTTGATACAAGAATGTGAATCCATGGAGCCAAATCTTCTCAAGGAAGATACTAAGTCAGAAGATCAAGGAAACCAAGTTTGGGAGCTATTTTTTGATGGTGCTAGAAGCAAACATGGCTCTGGTGGTGGTGCTATGCTAATCTATCCAAAGGGGGGGAAATATTATACAGCTTTTAGATTTAGTTTCTCTTGCACTAGCAACACCGTTGAATATGAGAGTTTAGTGAATGGACTAGAGTGGACTAGAAAAAGAGGGATCAAAGCCCTAAAGGTTTATGGTGACAGTGAGTTAGTTGTCAGCCAAGTGAGAGGGATAAGTGCAACAAAAAATGACACAATGAGAGCATACAAGCATAGAGTTTGGGATGCAATTGAAGATTTCAATGCTTTCAATATTATTGCAATCCCTACAAAATTGAATCAGAATGTAGATAGACTAGCCGTAGTTGGATCCCAATATGATATCCTCAACAGCATTTCAATGCAAAAGAATCAACATCATATTAAAGTAGTTTCTAGGCCTTATATTCCTGATAATGATGTTAATTGGCAAGTGTTTGACAATGATGAGCAAATTCTACAATTCTTGTTTGAAGAAGATGTATTTTTAGAGTATAACCAAGACTAATTGATGCAGAACTATGGTGACCAAGTGATACAACTTAAAACAAATAAAATGCCAAAAGGTCTTTTCACCCTGGAATTTGTCTTCAACGGAGATGACCAAGAAAAAAAGAGTAAATTTGGTCTGATAGTTGAGCAAGAGCATTGCACAGATCTAGAGCTGGAGCCAGGTAAAAGCTTGATATTTGGAAAATTAAATGTCCAATTATTTCAATAATTTAGTGATGTATTTTCTTGGCAATGTGAAGATCTCAAAGGTTTCAACCCAGTACTTTCTCAGCATACAATTGAATTAGAACCAAATTCCAAACCAGTAAGATAGAAGCAAAGACCTGTCAACCCCAAGCTTGAGCCACTTATGCACAAAGAGGTGCTCAAATTAATAGAAAGTGGTATAATTTATCCCATCAAGCATACTAGTTGGGTCTCCAACCTTGTTCCTGTCAGGAAGAAGAATGGGGAACTGAGGTTGTGTGTTGATTTTAGGGATCTAAACAAAGCATCCATGAAATATCGCCATCCATTGCCATCTATGGAATAAATTTTACAGTGTGTTTCTGGATCAAAATGCTTCTCACTATTGGATGGCTATTTAGGGTATAATCAGATCCTGGTTCATGAAGAAGATCAATATAAGACTGCATTTACAACTAAATGGGGAACCATGGCTTATCAAAAGATGCCTTTTGGTTTGTCAGATGTAGGTGCTACTTTTCAAAAGGCAATGGATATGGCCTTTAAGAGCCTCATGTTCAAATTTGTACTGGTCTATTTAGATGACATAACTGTTTAATCTAAACATGTAGCAGACCATATCAAACACCTGAGGAAAATATTTGAAAGGTGTAGAGAGTTTGGGATATCTCTTATTCCCAAGAAATGTGTGTTTGCAGTCCACGAAGGAAAGTTGTTGGGATATATTGTGTCCAAACAAGGAATCATAGTTGACCCTGAGAGGATTTCAGCTATCTTAGAGCTCCCACTCCCACATCAAAAGAAAATTCTTCAATCTTTCATAGGAAGGATTAACTTTGTCAGGCATTTCTTGCCTAACATTGCAGATTTACTAAAGCCTTTGACAGCTATGTTGAAGAAGAACTCAGTTTTTAGCTAGAGCAAAGAGGGAAAGGCCAATTTTCAAGCCATCAAAGAATCTTTGGCAGAGGCCCCTACCTTGTTGAACCCTGACTTATATAAGGATTTTATCCTTTATTCTTATGGAGGCCCTGATGCCATATCCACAATATTAACTCAAGAGAACTCTGAAGGATTGGAGCAGCCTATTGCTTTCTTTAGGAAAGGTTTGGAAGAGTATGAACAGAGATACTCTTTTGTAGAGAAACATGTACTTTCTATGATAAAAGGCCTAAAAAATTTCAGATATATATTGACTCATAGCAAGGTACAATTGAAATTTACTCATCCTGGTGTCAAAGAATTCTTGCTTTCTAGGGACCTGACTGAAAAAAGAGCTAGTTGGGTTACCAAAGTCATGGAGTATGACATTGATATCTAAATCACTAAGCTAGTTAGAGGAAGAGGTCTTTGTGAGCATTTGACAAGGGATGAAGGTTCAAAAAATCCAGAACAAGAGAATGCATCTCTGGTTGTGCATCCATAGAAGAACATGCCAAGGTAGCAGGTTGGTTGTCTAACATGGTTCATTTTTTAAGGACAGGTGAATGTCCTGCAAATTTAGATTAAGCCAAGAGAAGATACTATAGATTGTAATCTATACCCTTTGTGTTGATTAATGAGATTATGTTTAGAAAGGATCATAATGGTGTCCTCTTAAGATGCATAGATTCAGATCAAGTGGCAAGTATCCTAAATAAATTTCATGATGGACCTTCTAGAGGTCATTTTTCTCCTAGAACCACTACTTTTAACATCATGAGGGCTGGATACTATTGGCCATCTATCTTCAAAGATAGTCATGATCATGTGAGAAAATGGATCAAGTGTGCCATGTTTGCAGGAAAAGAAAAACTTACAGCTCTGCCCCTCCAACCAATCAGAAAAGAGTAACCCTTCATGAAATGGGGCATTGATTTTATAGGCCTAATAAATCCTCCATTTAGTGCAGGACATAAATGGATTATAACTACAACATATTATTTCACTAGATGGACAGAGGCTATTGCTTTAAAGGAGGCCAATGAGAGTGTTGTTATGATTTTCTATGATGATATCATACACAGATTTGGCACTCCAGATTCAATCATTTCAGATAATGCACTAGAATTCATAGGCCTCAAAGTAACTGAATGGGCACTCAGGAATGGTATTTATCTGAATACTAGTTCTAACTATTACCCCCAACGTAATGGCTTAGTAGATTCTACAAATAAGAATCTGATTAGAATTATTAAGAATACTTTGCAAGAAAATCAAAGAGACTGGCACTCCAGGCTCAAGTCTACATTATGGCTAGATAGGATAACCCCAAAGTAAATCATTGGGAATTCTCCTTATATGCTAGTATATGGTAAAGAGGCCAGATTATCTATTTCGACAGAGTTGCCATCATTAGACCTTGCCTCACAATTTGTTCTCTTTGAAGAAGGATATCCCTTACAGGTAAGGCATGCTCAACTCATCGAGCTGGAAGAAATCAAAGACAAGTCTATGTAAACCATATAATTCTAGCAGATGAAAACTAAGAGGAATTTTGATAAGAGAGCCAGAGCCAAAAATTTCAATATTGGAGATATTGTCCTCAAGTGGGATGAATACAAGTCCAAGCCTGGCAGACATTCAAAGTTTGATTCCTTTTGGGGTTGACCATTTATAATCATAGAAAGCAAGGGACATAATGCATTTCAATTTTCAACTCTTGGAGGAGACGCCTTGCCGATATTAGTTAATGGTTTCCATCTCAAGCCTTGTTTCGAGGTTTTCCCTGCTCTGTAATTAGTTTTTCCTATTTTTCCTACTTTCTAGGTTAGTTTCCTGCTTTCAAGGAAGTTCTTGTGCACAGTTAGTAGTTCCTCCTCCTGGTTTCAACCTGTTCCCAAAAGTTTCATATGCTCGAAAGGTGACTACATGCCCAATAAATATCAAGGCCACTGGTTCTCAATGTCTATCAGGCTGACATCCAGCAGAATTTGCCAAGAATGTTACCCAAATTTTCCCCATACTATCAAATTTGGCTATAAGTAGAGAAAAATGTGGCTCCCATGAGGGTAGAGCCCAGCTTGTATGTTTTTTCCATGTTTATGTGTCTTGATCCTGTTCTCTATATTTTTCTAGGCCTCTGGCTATCCTTATTCATGAAAATAACCTAAGTGTTGAAAACCCTAAGCAAAATTGGTAAAAACCCTAGTTATCCAATGATTGTTATATTTCCTCGTTACCCTTTCCAAATAACTTAAGTTCATTTTAAGTCATGTGCACATTTCAAATGCCCTTAAGTTGCTTAGTCGCAAAAGGGGAAAGGAATATTCCAAATCATTCGGCGATCATGAGATTGCCTTGGTCATGTAGTTTCCTTAAGAAATGGAATATCCTCTTAGGCTTTGGAGACTTAGCAATTCTTGTTGACCTTGATCTAATCTTATGGTTGTCGCTAAGTCTCATGATAAGACTACAGTTAAGAAAAGTGTTTAGAGATTATTGTGACTTAATGTATTTCTAACTTCAGATGTGACCTGAGTTTAAAGATGAGTAAGGTTAAAATCCTTTTGGTCACGTAGTCTCATGAAATAATCAGGGTCAAAGGAAAAGTTTCCAAGATCATGTGAGAACTCATTCATGAAGTCTCCAGATCATATCAGAGATTAGGACATGGTCAAGTTCTGACAGTAACCCAAGTGTGCACTAACAAATCAAAGATAGAGTCACATGTGGCAGAAGTGGGCCAGGTATTATGTTCTTGTTGCCACATCTCATGGTAACCCCAAAGTCAACCAAATGATTTAGTGACTCAATGATATAAGGGGTTTCAGTTAATCAAGGTTAAGATGGACTCAAAGTTGGGGTGATCGAGATCTGACTTGATGAAAATGACACGCGAATGCCATGTCGCAGATTTGCAGGGGTCAGAACAATGACAGTGTGGAATTTATAGCTGAGGTGGCCATAAACAAAGGATAGAGTGACACATGGCAGAAATGGCCCAGGCATTATAAGATTAATCGCTAAGTCTCAAAATAAAGTCAAAAAGTCAATGAAGATTATGAGACTTAGTGATAGCCGTCGATGCAAAGATGATCTTACACTGGTCACTGAGTCTCGTAATGAAATCATGGTTAGGCAAATTATTCAGTGATCACGAGACTCCTTAGCCACCAAGTCTCAGTAAAGAACCCAAGGTAAAAGGTGATTCAGGTTATGATTGCTATAGTTTCCAAGTCTCCAAATGAAATGGAATATTCTCTTAAGGTTATGAGACATAGTGTTGGTCATTCAGTCTCATCTAATCTTACAGTGGTCACTAGGTCTCTGAACAAATGCAAAGCAAAGTAAAAGGTAAAGAGATTACGTGACTACATTGTTGCCAAGTCTCGAAAAGGAACTCAAGGTTAAGAAAAAGTCTGGAGACTCTGAGACACAAATATAAAATGGTAACCTAGGTAAAGGGAAGGATAAAGAAAGGTCAAAGATCATCAGAACCAGAAACAAAGATCGACATCTGTGTTTAAAAAGAAAAGATCAAAGTTTCTTTGGGCCATTGATAGGATCATCTAGTGCCACCTATGACCGTTTCGCATTCAAATATTTTAAAATTTAAAAAAAGATCTGATCCTCAGACTCATGGCGGTGGCACAATATTTCAAGCTATAAACAGAGAGATGGGTCGAGCCAACTTCTGAGGCTGTATTTATGGTGATAGGAAAGATTTCAAAGACATATCTGATATTCTAAGATATTTCTTGAGGGTGCATTGATGAGCAGACTTGACAAATTTAGGGTTTCTGCATTGTTTATGAAAATTCTATTGTAAACCCTAATCTGATTGGATTGACTCATAAGCCTACGTGTTGGAGGAGTAGTGTATATAAGTTAGTTTTCAACATTTTTTAGCTTAGGTTTTTTCAACTTATGCAATATTTTTGTGGCATTTTCTCTGCCCCTAAGTTTTCATATTTTTGTAATCTCATTGATTTTCAGATATTGCAAAGGCTTTTTGTGACATTTTCTCTGTCCCTGGGCCTTCTTGTATGAAATTCTCTTACCGAATTGGAATATATTGAATGTTTTCAGAGAAATATTGGAGTTCCTGAACCCTCTTTCTTTTTGCAAATTTGTGCACTATTGTGTTTGATCTAATTTAGATGAGTTTGTGGATGTTCTTCAGTCCCCTGTCATTTTGTCTCATTCATGTGCCTGGTTGCAGAAGTGGATATTTGTCTATAGGTCATATTCTGTGTCTACTCATAGTGAATACTCTATTGTTTGTGAAATTACTTCTTTCCCTGAAAAGCCTCTGTTTATCTCAGACCTCTCTATGAAATACTTATGCAAGCCTATCTAGAAAGTTGTGTTTTACTAGATTCAAGGTTTCATGCTGATCTCATCCACTGTGTTGTGATTCAAGTCACCTTCGATGTATCACCTAGTAGGATAATTTTCTTTCAATTATTTCCCTTTCAATAATTTGCTTCTATCCCTTTCCCTTCAAGTTTACTTTTCATGTCAAGAGAAGATTAGGTGATTATCCAAGAGGAACCAGCCTAGAATCTGGAGGCTTCACTTCAAGTTAGCATAGGTCCCACAACCTCAATGGGATTCCCATGTTATACTAGATTATCAAGACCAAGAGAGCTTGAATAGGGTGAAAATTTAGTGTATAACAATTACTATTGATGAATCTGAGCCCCTACTAGACCAAGTTAGAAATCTAGTCCAACATATCAAAGGACAGAACAAGAACATGACTGAATACATGTTGAAGATTCACAAGGAATCTATGGAGAAGAAATTTATGAAGGACCTAATACAAAATATTGATATAGAAAAGGTAACTCTTTCTGACTTATGTTCAAAAATTGAAGAGCAGTTGCAATCCATCATTTCATTATTTCAGAAATTTTGTATTCTTTCAAACTTTATCATGGAAATCAAGGAGGAAGATATTGAAAAAGAGCTGACGGAGCAGCTTAAAGAGTTAACTACTGAGCCTGGATAATTCTAGACCTATTACTCAAAGATATAGGAACTCATGGGAGTTCAACTTTCATTGAGACGGGAGGAAGATAAGCTGAGATTGGAGTTTCTTGAATTGCAAGCACTGTTAATTCCCCATATGTAATCAATGTAGATACATTTGAAGAAAGGAAAAGAACCAAAAAAATTTCTAGAGGTCAGCACACTGGATACTATAGTTGACCTATCGGCAGAAATCAATGAGCATATTTTTATATTACATAATCTCTGAGACACTTGGGAGACTGTACTGGTCGGGATACAACAAAGGTATAAACACATTTTTTATAAATAGGTTTTACTGTTGAGGCTTTTTGTCAAAAAAGGGGGATGGATAGATTGTAGATAAAGATTTATAAAAATCAAAAAAAGGGAAATAGAGTCAATACAAAATCAAAAAATATATATATGTGAAAATGAAAAAGAAGGGAGAAGAATAGTTGTACATATTTTGTATAGAGAGTAACATCCGAGGGGGAGTTACTAATTTTGATGACTTTGAAGTTTTTGTCAAAAAATTCTCAACTAACGTCAAAGGGGGAGATTTTTATCTCTAGAGGATACTTTTTTGTCAATAGTTCAGTCAAAGTCATATGAATCAAAAGAATCAATCGGTGAAAGGGAGAAAGCCAAATATTTAACTAGTTGGCAATTCACACCGAGTAAGCTAGTGAAGTTGGCAAAGCACACAACAGAGCTATAGTCACTACACCGAGAGTCTATAGTTACCAAACACTGGGCCCATATTAAGTACACCAAGTTGACAGTTACCGAGTACTAAAGATCAGTTAACCAAACAAAGAGAAGTTAATCTACCAAGTTACTTAATTGATTCTAAATGAAATAAGGATGCATTTAATGAATTGACACAGTATTAATTATGATTCTACAATGCATGAAGAACATTTTGTTACAATATCAATGATCGAGATAATTCAAAGAGATCTAAGGAGCATATTAAGCGGTTAATGAAAGTTTTTTATTTCCAAGAAAAGCACCAAGTACCAAGGTAAAAGTGACATAGTCACCGAGCGGAAAAGAAGATCTAATAGTTAAAAACAAATCACAGCAACCTAATGCATAAGATTAAGAGGCATAAACTCTTATTTTTAATGGATGATTTATAGAGTAGAACAGAGTGATGATACAGAGAAGAGGTTGATATTGTTAGTGAAATTTAAAGGAGTTATTTGAAGAATAAAGAGTAGAGCAGAGAGCACCGAGTAGATATTTAGCTACAGCAGAGCAGATCTGAGCAGTGTTACGGTTTGAGATAGAGGTAACACAATTTCACAGAAAATAGAGTTTGATCAGCATTTATTTTGTATGCAATATAACAGACATTATTGAGTTGTTGATACTATTATCTTAAGAGCTGTAAATCCCACTACTTGGTAGATCTTAACCGATCGTATATTTGTAAATCCTTTAACAGTGTACATCTCTAAGTGTAGAGATTATAAAATCCTTTAATCGGGTAGACCTAACAAGTCTTTGTATACTCTTAGTCGGGTAAGCTATCAAAATGGATAAACATTGTAGGCTATAACTGAGCACCCTTTATATTGTAGATAGTGAAGGTTGTGGGTATCATCCCCATCACATTTTTGTCCTCTAACCAAGGATTTATGCGTAAATAAAATCATGGAGTGATGAGTTCTATTGCTTGAATGTTTTGATGATATGTTTTATAAGCTTTACATTATTTTCATTTCAAGTTATTGAATTTTGTAAACAGTAAGCAGCAATATATGGTTATAGGAAGCTTTAGTTATAAAAAAAATTGTGATACAAATTCACCCCTCCCCTCCCAGTCCTAACTTTCCATAGTCATTCCAACACTCCTATCATATGCAAGATATCTCATATCATACTCAAGCTATCAAATGCAAGCAATCATTTTCAAATATTTCAAGAGCATTCAAGCAAACTAGGTGATTTCAAGATCTTAAGCCAAGGAATTCTTCTTTTTCTTCTTCCATTTCATCAAGGCAACCTTCTTCAAGTTGGAGCAAGCTTTTCTATACCGTGGTGGTATTTTAGTGGAGCTCTCAAACAACAAAAGAAGATCTCTCTTTATCCATCATTTATTCTTCTCTCTCTCCTTGGAAGTGTGATCAAGCATTTTAATTAAATAAAGATCTAGGCATGGTATTCATACATCTATTCATATGTGAAGGAATTCTTGATTCTACATCTCTTCTAAAAGTTCAACATCTACATTCAAGAAACAAACATCAAGTATACTTCATGGATTTGAACGCTACAAACATATGTCCATGAGGTTAAGCACCTTAATATGGTACTGATCCTTTATGTTTACTTTATACTTTACATTTCATATTTCAAGGTTCATTCCTAAACAGGGGTTTGACCAAGGTAAACCCCTTTAGCCAACCTATTTCCCTATTTTTATGTGTGTAGGTATAGGTCAAGAAACTGTAATTACATATATGAGCTCTCCATGTCCTAACATAGGTCCCCGCACAATCTGGAACAAATTCACTAGGTACAGAATGTCCCAAACATTTTTCACCCAGGTATAGAATGTCCCAAACATTTTGCACCTAGGTACAAAAGGTTTCAAATGTTTTACACCCCTAGAAATAGGCTCAGATTTTTAAGATAGATAGCAGGAAATTTCCATGACCTAGATCTAGAAGTACAATTATTTATGGGATCCTGATAGTTAGAAAAAAGGCAATAGAGCAGTATCTCCTTCAACTTTTCAAGGTACACTTATCTTTATCACATTTCAATATCAATTTCCTTTTTAGCAGTGCAATCTACAGGTTTAGATACTTCAATTTTTCTTTCTTCTCAATTCCCAAATAACACAATACATATACACAAGAAGAAATACAAGCCCCTAAGATCCAAAACCAAAATTGGCATCATTTCATCCCTTTAGTGGTGTTTATTCATTTTGACTTGTGGTGGCTTTTTATTTCTAATGTACACCCTTTGAATTTGTGGAGAGATTTCATCCTATTAGGTGATCCCCATTTTCCACTATACATTTTGGTGAACAAAATTCTTTTTGCATTCCTCTTCTGGTTATGGTGTTATATTCTCTTTATCTGCTCACTTATTGTGCAATTAGATATATTTTACACTCTTTTTACTTTGAAAGTTAGATCTCTTCTCTATGCATTTTTATATCTAGATCTATTTTTTCATTTAGATATTTAAACTTGTGTTATATCTATGATTAATGTGTGGCCTAGAATTACTTTACAATTGATCTAACTTCACTTTTTAGCTTAGGTATTAGATCTCATTTGAACATTTCTCTAAATCTATCTTCTTTTCATTTTGTGCATGAGTGTTATTACATAGAGTCCTACCTACAGCATTCTCCTTAGGAGAATTCATAGACTTGTGGGTTCCTTTGATCCCGATTCCTCTTTCATTGCTATAAATATTGAAGAGACCAACATGAATAATAATGATCTTCCTTCACCTCTCAAGAACAACTCTTCCCATTTTTCCTATGATGAGGATGAGAGCCTAAGAGTTACACCTAGTCAAATCCAATATCTCTCTCATGACTTTGAAAAATTTGAACAATGGTTAGATCAAGAGAATCCCAATCCCAAGGCTATTTCTATAATTGGTGGTTTGAGAAATTTAATTAATAATGATAAACATAGAATATATTTCTTACGTTCTCTTTCTCCACTTGTTCATAACAATTTCAAGCCACTTCAAGATTGTGCACAATAAATTGGTTACACTCAACCTTTTATTATTGTTGAGCCTTCCAATCTCATTCCTACCTCAATACCTATAATACACCTATCATAACCACTTCCTTCCAACATTCCAATCCTATACGTGTTCAAATTCCTAATACTAGTGTTCCTTCTAGTATTTCATATGTTTCCTTACCTTCATCCATGCCCACTTATAATAGTGTGTATTTTTCTTATTCCAATGTTCCTTCCATTTTTCATAATTCTCTTGATGTTACCCACGTATCTTCTTCTACTCTTTCCACCAAATCTATAATCAATAGTCTTGCTCAAACTATGTCATATTTACAACAACAAATTGATGTCATGACTCAATCCAAGTTTAACATACCTACTTGTGACATTTCTAGTCCCTTACTCTTGGATATAACTTGTGTCATCATTCATCAATACCTAGAGGTTCCTCATTTAGACACCTACAATGGTAAAGGTGATCCCTTAACCCGCGTTAAGACCTTTCAAACTTTGTGTAGTGGATTTTCTCATGATAAAAGGTTTATGGCTAAGATATTCAATAGAACCTTTAAAGATAAGGCCTTGCAAATGCATTTCTCTTTTGCGATTATTTCATTGATTCCTTTCAAAAACTTTCCAATTCCTTCAATCAACAATTCTAAAACAATATTGGTCCTAAGATATCCTTGACTTATTTGATGCATTGTAAACAAGGTCCTAAAGAAAATTTTATTGATTTCATTGGTAGATTTAAACATTTACATGATCAAATTTATTGTGGTATACCTGATATTGATGTGCAACACATGTTTATTGCTAATTTATAAAAAGATATTAGGAACATGATTTTTTTCTGAATTATCTTGTTTACTTAATTATGTGCAGTTCTTCATAATATCAACTTCAAGTAAGTCTATTTGAGAGCACCACTACAATGGGTTTGGTTGATAAGGGTGATTTCGCATCACGGTTCTTTCATAAGTTTCAAAATCTAAAGGGATTCATCAAGATCAATCCTTCATCTAATCATGTAGATGAGAAAGTGGCAAAAACATCCAAAGGTGTTGTTCCTTTCTCATTTACTTTAAACCTTCTCATACTTTTACTTATCTTAAGTAATATTTTCATAATGTGATGATGAAGTGTCTTAATTCTAATATGTTAATGCTTCCCCTCATTAACCCAATTGATCCTAAAAAATCTCAATCCAAGTACTTCAATCCTAAATATTTTTGTCTATATCATCGTCAACCTGGTCATGATAGTAAAAAATGTTTCCATTTGAAATCTATCATCCAAGACCTTATTGACTCCAATTATATATTTTTTGAAGGTGTGAATGACAAGGTAAAAAATCTCTAGCACCTCCCCAATCAAAGCTTGAAAATTTATAATGATCCTTTACCCTCTCATTTCACTCATACCATTGATTCTACCAAGCCTTTACCTTCTTCCTCCCATGTTATTTCATATGATGATGAATCTAGTGAAGCCAAAAATATGGTTAACATTATTGATCAAAATTAATCTAAACCTTAAAAAAAACATGAACCTGATATTCCCATTACCTTTAATCCTAGTGAAACTATTAAGGCTCTTGATGGTCCTCTTTACATTGTTGCAAGAGTTAATGGAGTTCTTTCATGTGGTGTCCGTATAGATCCCACTTTATGGTAAATGTTTTAACTGAAGAACATATTTTCACAAGAAAAATGCAAGGTGACTATTAGCAATTTTTCTTGTATCCCTCAGTTCTAAAAGAGAATATGTGAACCAGACTTGGGGATCTTCATCCAACTCACATGAATCTACTTCTTCCTACAAACTGAGGGGAAAGAATAGGCTAATTGATGAGGATTTTATCCTCCTTCTACTTCGCGCTCCACACGCTCAAGCGGGTGCACCTAAAACATAACCAATCTCTGCATACATAAGCACTCTCTAGCTGAACTCCATTATGCAGATGCAACCGTGGATAGTTCTTAGATTTGTATAACTAGGAATCCAAGACTCAACCAATCTTATACAGGATCCAGCCTGCATAAGTATTCTAAGAACCTGGGAAAGGGTCAATGTTACAATAAGGATTAAATCCTTCTTCTCTTCGATCTCTAAGCTCAGGTAGGCTAACCTATGGATTCAGTTCTTCAATGAATTACCAACAATGTCTGTACTATGCAGTACAGATTCTAAACATCCATGCTTTTAAACAGGAAATGGAAAATGATTTATTTTAAATGATTGATGGTAAGGACTACATAACCAGCAAAGACCAATGCCTTATCTATTGGGAAACAGAGTCAAATAAACATACATCTACAAAAATTACTTAATAGAAACACAAATAAAACTCAGATGAGATGCGTTACAAATCACCTTCTCATTCTCACACCCATGTATCAAATTCTCAAACTAATATCTAGCCCTCTAGAATTATTCATAAGATTGATTCCCTCCTTGAAAGAAACTTACAAATAATCACACAGTTACCTTATAACCAGTACATTCAAAACGCCTTACAGATTAAAAGTACAAGAGCATAGACAAAAATACAAAAAGACATCACAGATGTGAAACAGGAAATTCCATTGCATTTTATTAAGATATTTATGCTTCAATACATCCAGAATGAAAAAAAACTCAGAAAATAAGACCCTAGAATCATAATACTGCTTTGCAATTTTTATTTTACCATCCCTCTTCCAATGGAGAAAAAGCCAGATATAGGAGAAATGGAGAAAACCATTTTAGTCACCGACACCTGTCTGTCCCCAAAAAAATATTTGAAAATTGTCTTTCTCCAACTGAAAATCTGATTACATCTACATAGATATATCTCCCTTTGCTCCTCTTTCCACCAAGAATGTGATCTCAAAATGACATTTGAAAATCCTCTCCAATCCTTCCATGAAATGAATATTTGAGGCTTGAAAATAATGAAGACATTGTGCTATTTAGTATATTTTACATAGTTTGCTTTCTTTAATTTTTGCCACATTAATCCACCTGACCATATCAATTTCTTTTAAATCTGCAATGCACCCTGCCACGTGTCGCGCCCTGCCACATCATCCTCATGGGCCCTGCCAAAATTTGGTTTTCATCCTCCATCATTGTTGGCATGTATTTCAAAGCACATGTGTGCAGATCCTCCAAGCTTCATCTTCAAACTTCATACTGTGTCTTTTACCTTTTAAACACCGTTGAAGTCCATTCCCTGCTATATGTGGGACTAAACCTTTTGAGTTTTTAAAGTTTTTTTATTTTTAAACACCGTTGAAGTCCATTCCCTGCTATATGTGGGACTAAACCTTTTGAGTTTTTAAAGTTTTTTTATTTTTAAACACCGTTGAAGTCCATTCCCTGCTATATGTGGGACTAAACCTTTTGAGTTTTAAAAGTTTTTTTGTGTATCTTTACTCAAAATAATGGGACCCACCGTGCATTGATTCCTCTAGCCAAAGAGCCTGCCAATAGGCCTCTTGGCTTCTTACTTACAATGAAATGTAAGTGTTTCAATATAAAAAGACTAAAGAAATCCCTTGCCCAACGAATGTGGGATAATGGTTCTGAATCTTTTTAAAGCTCTATGCATGTTGCCTTAACCATTGGTAAAGTTTCCTCTTGGCATATTTGTTGGTCCCCTTATTCCTCCATATGTTGCATAGACACTTATTGGTCTTTCCCTGCCAAATTGCATTTGACCTTTGAAATTTTCCCTCACCTCCATCCTACGCAGGATTGGTTGCCTTTTGCTTTTGCATTTGTAAGTTTTTTAATGTTTAAAACTTCTCTATATTACTTATGTATTGTTGCACTGGTCTATATTTACTTTGGCTTTGACACTTGCCACTAGTATTAAAAACCTTTTCACTTGCAGACATCATTGCGCAGACATTGTTTGGTTTTAATGATTTGCCATATTACATTTGCATTTGTTTTTTAAAGTTTTGAATGTTTTGAAACATATTACCTCTACTCCTGCGTAGGCCTCTTCCTATGGCATGTTGTGCAGGCCTTCTCTTTTTCCATTTAATATAATATGCAGCACTTTTGGACTCTTGCGCAGGGTACTTATGTTGATGTGTTGGCTCTGTCCTTTACTTTCACGCAGGGTACCTCCCAATTTACACTTTCCATTGGTATTATTTTAAGTTTTAACTCCTTCATTCATGCCTCCTGCGCAAATCTCTAGTATTGCAGTGTGTCGGCTTCTCATCTTCCATGCGTAATCCATTCTTCTGGTCTCCTTGGTGTTTTATATTTGTCTTTGGTAATGTTTTTATCCCATGCGTTATTTTCCTCCATTGATTTACTCATGCGCAGGTTTAAACTACTTTTGCAAAAGATTCAAAGATCTTTTCACATTTCACGCGCAGCACCTCTCTAATGACTGGCGCAGGCCCTCCTTTGGCATTAACACCAACCAATCATGGCAATTTGCATAAAGTTTTAAAACGTTTAAGAAATACTCTTCAAATGTTGTGTGGGCTCTTCATGTTTTCTTTGTTGGCTTCCCACTTCATAGCACTGCCTAGCGTGGACTCTATATATTCATGTGTGGGCTCTAGAAAGTTGCGCAGTCTTTGACTTACACCATTTTCATTTTCTATGCTCCTTGGTGTTTGGCGTGAGCTCCCACTTGTAACTCTATGCAGACTTGAAAAGTCTTACACGGGAAAGTTGCATTTAAATGTTTTAAATTTTTAAAAGCCCTCTTTCAATATACTTATCTGTTCTGTTGGGTCCTTTCTCAATGCAATGCATTACAATAGGTTTTTTAATAAAAACATACGCTGATTCCTTCCAATGTTGTGCTGAATTTTGTTTTTATGGAATTACACTTGGCAATTTCCAATGGCATTTGCAAGTTGAAACATCAATCAATCAGATAGACTAATGAATGCACTAAAATTTGTAACCTCCCAATATTCGGATTGAACTATACCAATGAAGTAACATCTGATTTCATTCCCAAATCCTTTGCACTCTTAATTTTCACAAATCGATCATGTGTTGGTTAGTCTTCGACAAAAACATGGTGCCTACAATCACCCACTACAAGGCCATAGTTCTGGAAAAACATGTTGACGTTGACTTTGAAAAGATATGCAGAACATTTTATACATCACAGAATATCATTATTTAAATCACAAAATGATTTAAAATAACCACATGCTCCAAAACTATGTAAAATGCTCATTGGATTTCGATAAACCATATTGTATCCCTGATATTTCTGTTTACAAATCATCATCCAAAAATCAACCTTCACCCTCAGATTACCAAAATGTAGTCTTCAGTGCACTCAAATCCCAAGCTATTGAACTGGCGGTCATTACAATCATTTCTTAACAATTCTACATATTGACCTCATAGATGGCATCTGGCATCTTAGACTGACTTTAAAAACTGACAAAAAGACCTCCTAGAGATCTCAAATCTAGAAGACAAGAAGCCCCTCATGTTTACTAACATCCTACAAAAACATATCTTTATGACGTTTTTGGAAGCGAGATATTTTAATCCCTCAAGTTGACCACTTTCATAAATCTACAAAATGCACTTGTCAAAACACATGCAAACCCTACCCAAAATGCAAAAGACATCATATCAACTCCTGAGGAACTATCATTTGGCAGAGTGATTCTTTAGAACATATTGAGTATGCACGCAAAAGGGCTTCTCCGGATCTTACTTCATGTACAAGAGATAGCTGATCAAATTTGTCAATTCTAAAAACTTGTGCAAACACAAATGTTAAAACAGCATAAACTTCATTTAAATTGGCCTTTGGAAAAATAGATATTCATGCCTTGAGGCCCAACCCCTGATCCCGATATACACTTTCACATAGGGAGTACAGGGAAACAACTTTCATCTTAAATCAATCATTCAATAGCAAATTACCAACCTTTGAAAACGACCGTTCTGGAAATGCAATTCTGTTTAACACTACCAATTTGCATAAATTACTTTCGGATTCGCCTTCACAAATCCACCAAAAAAGAATCTTAAAGTATGATACCCAAAACATAGATTCACCTTCACATAGGGAATATGAATCTTCCATCAACTAGATCTGATGATCAATGGATCAACCGACACTAATATACAATGTCAGCACTTCACAACTTTATGAACTTAAACTCAGTAAAAATGTAGAAACTGGATTTAGAATTGGTGAGGCAAAGTGAACAACTGGATTGGCTATAGTCTAGAAATCTTCAAGAAGGTACACTTTCATGTTTATAATGCAGGGGAAAACTCAATTCTTCAAGGCATTGAACCGGGTACAAAATGCAAGACCTCAAAGTAAGGAACTTAGTAATTCTGCATTTGATAATCAGGAAATTAGAATTAATTGCAAATAGAATAGCTTTGGAAAACTTGTCATCCAACTTCACGGGGATCACAAAATAGGCATGGATGTTTACTTTCATGTCTACAACATCCTAGAAAACTTCATAATATCATGCCTACCCATCCGGTCAAAGATAAAAACAGTCAAAGTAGGTCACTTAGATAAAATTAGCAAATGTGCAAAATGCAGATCTGTGTAGCCACATCCAAATGACCATCTCCAAAACATGTCAAAACTGAAATCTAAGGGTTGGAACCCACTTTATTTTCTAAATGTAAGGTGTTGAACCCATTCCCCTAGTGGTATATCATGAAATTCATCAGGTCACATTTTACAAGCATCCAAACTTGACCTCTCATAAAGGATTTTTAGGGCAGCAACCTATACTTACAAAAACTTTCAAAATAATCACTCCAAAATACACTCAGAATTTTGGAGTTCCAATAGTGACTTCTATGACCAATCTAATGTGACATTTCAAACTTTTAATGGTTTCACTCATCCTACTCATGGGTCTATCACTTTTCCTGTAGAAGTTGGTGGTAAAAATTAGATGTCATCTTTGTTGTCATCCCAACTTATGATTAGTTAGTCCAACTTGGTCTTCCTTGGCTCACCTCTATGAAATTTGTAGCATCTCCTATCCATAAGTGTGTGAAATTTTCCCATAATGGAAAAAACATCATTGTTAATCATAGCCTTTTCCATCCTTTAGTCCCTTGAGAGGTTGTTGACCTTAACTTATTTTTGCCTTCTATACCTCAACCCACTTACCCTCGCATAGGCAATCTTTTTTGATCCTATCACAGATACAAAATCCAAAATATTTGTGAGCTTAGCAATCCCAGGGATATTTCATCTCCTTTCCCTAGACCTGGACTTATTCCTACACCACCTACACCTCCTCTTGATGCTTTTATTCCACCTCCTATAACTTATAAACCTTTTACCCATCTTATCTCTCAACCTAGTCATCAGTTCTTCCCGCTAAGGAAGAAAAGAATCTGATGTTGATTGATCCAAATCCAAATCAAACCTCCAGCAAGACAAAACATAACCATTTTTCATGTGATCACTGTTGTAAACGTCATGCTAGAGCCTATGAACATGCTTCCCAAATCCTTTCCTCCCCTAAAACACCTACTGATTCTTTGATTCCCATTGACCAAACTATGCATATCCCAAGGGAGGACGTCAATTTAAAAAAGATAAGATTGAACCACGATTGAGCAAACATGATAATTCTATTCATATCTTGGATTCTATCACAATTAATTTGGATGATGAAGATACTTTAGATGATGATACTTTTGATGCAACTAACGATGATATTTATGCTATTGATTCTGATGACTTGTGTGAGCTTATTGATCTTAATCATGATTTTCTAGCTATGTTTTCAAATAAATTATCTCTTAGTCCTAGTGACAAACAAAGTGACCATCTTTATAGCATGGTCCTTGGTTGGAACTGGCTATTGTTTCATCTACTGTGCTTGGTGTTTCTCCTCTTGCAATTTTCTCACCTTCCCTAAACATTGCATACCGAGATGGGGGGCAGGAAATATGCTTGACTAGCTCCTCTTGTGTGGAGGATTCTATGTTTTTTCATGTTTGTTTTGATGTGCTTCCCCCATGATGTGTTTCTTTTTATATGTTTTGTTTATATTTATTTAAACAACCCTTTTTTCTTTCTTAGCACAAGTTGATAAAGGAATAGACCTATTGTGACATTAATCCTCTATTTGTATCTCATTTCATCTATATTTTGTTACATGTTATGTTGTACATGTGCCACTGTTCGTAAATGTGCTTTTGTGTTTGTCTGATTGGGGATGATGCAAAATAGTAGCTACCTATTCTTTTTGGGCTCTGTGATTTTGTCCTAAAAAGACTCTTCTTTGTGAATCTTATGTGGAATTCTTCCATTGTGCTTGTTGTTATACTACCTTGGGGGAATGATGACATTTTATTTTGATATAATATACCCACATGTATTATCATATGATCATATTAACCCCTGAGTTGGTATATCCCTTATGTGCTCTCTCTTTTGTTATGCATTCATTTCCCTTGGTTTGTCCTTTCTTGGGGGCATCTCATAGTGGAAACATCTTTTGTTGGATGCATGTACGTTGTGTTAAATCCATTTCTCTCATTAAGGAATTTTAATTTCTTTGACATGGGGGAATACACTCCTCTCATTGTTTCATACTTTGCACTCACACACGCAATCATTCAATGTTTCTTATCATGGACCCTTAGACTGATCTTTTTTTCATTGGTCCTTTGACTGACCACTCACACTTGGTTCTTTGATTGACCACTCACACTTGGTCCTTTGACTGATCACTTTACGGATCCTTAGACTAATTATCTTCAATGGGTTGACTAGCAACTACATAGCTAGCTATACTTTCAATGCCATATTTTGCTGTGATTTTTCTTTTGATGATCCCGGTAAGGTACCTCCTTACTAGGCTAGTGGTCTACCCCTTTTCTCTCTTTTTATTTCTCTCTCAATAGATTCCTCTCTTATTTTGGTTTTGGATTTGATGAATACTTAAGTCACTTGGGGGCTTGATGTTTCTTTGTCTCCTTGACCTTGATAATACCATCCATATGCATTGATCTACTTTGTTGTGAGCATGATTTTGTCTCATACTCCCACTAAAGTGGGGGCTAAATTTACCATCCTAAAATGTTATCACCTATTATTGGTGGCTCTAATTAGGACCTATAGCCCCTCTTTTGTGATTTTGAGGTCTTTTTTCCTATTTTTCTTTATCTCGACAACCTATAATTCAAATTGGGTCCTCTCCTTGTCATCCTGATGTCCCTAGCCAAATTTGGGATAGAATCCTATGGTGCACAATATTTCAAACATTGTTTCCCTAGGTGCACAATTTTCAAGATATTTTACACCCATAGATTTTGTCCCGGATTGGGCCTGGATCCCAATATCGAGGTTTTTCATTTAATTATTTTTTGATGGTCAACCTGGCTTAGTTTTAGATCCTAAAGTGAGGGGAAAAGTATATAAACCCTATATCTCTCCTCATTTACACATATTCTATCATATGCAATCTATCTCCTATCATATGCAAGTTATCTCATCTCATATCATACTCAAGCTATCAAATGCAATCAATCATTTTAAGATGTTTCAAGAGCATTCAAGCAAGCTAGGTGATTTCAAGATCTCAAGCCAACTCATTGGAGAAATATTCTTCAATTTGGAGAAAGATTTTTTATCCCATGGTGGTTTTTTAATGGAGCTCTTAAACAAGCAAAGAAGAACTCTTTCTCCATCATTTATTCTTCTCTCTCTCCTTGCAAGTTTGATCAAGCATTCCAATAAAATCAAGATTGAGGGGTGGTATTCATAGTTCCATGCAAATGTCAAGGCATCCTTGATTCTAAATCTCTTTTAAAAGGTCAACATCTACATTCAAGAAACAAACATCAAGCATACTTCATGAATTTGAGTGATACAAATATATGTCCATGAGGGTAAGAACATTAATATGATATTGAGCCTTTGTATTTAATATATTCTTTACATTTCATATTTCAAGGTTTATTAAGGGTTTGACCAAGGCAAACACCTTTAGGCAACCTATTTCCCCCCTTTTTTGGTGCAGGTACAGGTTAGGAAGTTGTAATTGTAGATCTGAGCTCCACATGTCCCAACACAAGTCCCCACAGAATCTGGAACACATTCACCAGTTATAGAATGTCCCAAACATTATGTTTCCAGGTACATAATATTTCAAATGTTATGCACCCTCACAAACAGGCTCATATTTTTAGGACAGACAACAAGAAGATTTTAGGACCCAAATCTGGAAGTATAGATAATTTCGAGGTCCCGACGGTTAGAAAAATAGAAACAGAACAACATCTCCTTCATCTTTTCAAGGTACACTTATATTTATCACATTTCAATATCAATTTCCTTTTTAGCATTGCAATCTACAAATTTAGATAATTCAATTTGTCTTTCATCTCATTCCCAAATAACATAATACATATACATACACACAAAAAGGAAATACAAGCCCCTAATATTTGAATCCGAAATTGACATTAATTCATCCCTTTTGTGGTGTTGATCTAATTCAACTTATGGTGGATTTGTATTTCTAATGTACACCCTGTGAATTTGGGGAGAGATTCCATCAAATTAGATGATCCCCATTTTCCACTATACAGTTAATAATGGTTAGTATCCTAAGATCCTAATTTCTAACATGGTATCAGAGGGGGTTAGGTTGTACTGATCATTTTTATAGGTTATACTAGAAGACATGTGAAACTTAATAGAAAATTGTTATGTTCAATTAACATTTGCAAGACCATTTTTGCATACACTTGGTATGTTTTTTACTATAATTTTCAAAATCAATTCATTATACATATATGTTAATTTTTTTAACTAATGATACCTAGAAGATTTTTATAATACTAAATTATGTTTCCGAAACCTATTCATGTATAGGATACAATTATGAGTAATATGCATTTAATTATTAAATTATATTTAATATTTGTACAATGGAAAGTGGTGAACCATCTAATGCTAGGAATGATAGATAGCTCACCAACAGGAATTGTTTGTACATTAGGGGAAATGTCCTCCCAAAATATCACCCTCAAACAAATCATATTAGCACAACCTAAAAAGGATGAAGAGGTGCTAATGCAAGATCCAAGTGAGAGTGCGGAATTGGGGCTCACTCTCCCTTTATGTGTTAATGAAAATGTAATGTGAATGTGTGTGAGAGGTAAAATGTGTGAAAGGAAATTTATACTATGATAAAGTAAATGACAACCAGCAATATAGGATATCAGATCTGATGTATAAAGTAAGTACAAGGAGAAAATATCAAGAGGGAACTTACCTTGAAAACAAGAAGAGGCCAATGCACCTGAAACTTCCATCTATGAAAACTCATACCCAGAGGACAAGGCCGAAAATGGTGACCTTGTCTATGACAAGAGTGAATATTGTGGCATTATCCCTTTGAATCTAAAACTAATAAAAATTGCAAAAGACCTGTAACTGGTTCTGATACTTCTGAATCTGGATCTAAAACTCTGCGTCATGTTCCTACACACAAAGAAAAGGGGGAAAAGGTTTTGGAAAGGGGCTTTCATTGGTCAATCCCTTGTATGGGAATAAATCTTGAAATAGAATTTAAATTGCATAAGGAAATTACTGTAGAAAATATAAATGTAAGTATTCACCTTGCATGAAAAACCCTCATGGATGGATGTTAGGATCTGATAAAACCATGAAGATGCTTGTATGTGTGCTTGAGATGTATAATCAAGGATGTCTTCACAAATGCAATGGATCTACACTTGCCAATCCTAGATCTTGAATGAATGTATGCCCTTGGATCTTCTTGCTAGCTTGAGAATTCCTCTACATGGCCATCATGGGAGAGAAACTTGCAACAATTGAAGAAGATTTCCTTTTCTTAAATTTATCTTGAATAAATAGAGACTTGGAGGTCTTCAATTGGGTGTTTTCCTTCAAATCTTGAATCCAAATACTCAATTGCACAACTTGAAACCTTGCTTGCACTTGAAATCACGAAATAGCTTGCATGTAATGTTGCACATAATCATGGATAATAATGGATCTTAATAATGGATGTCAAAATGAGAGGCCTTGATGTCCTTTTATACTCATTTTAGGATTCAATATTGTCAATCTGACCACAAATAAATATTTGGAAGAAACGCTCCCGCATTGGGCTCAGACCCCACCGAAACACGGAACTCTAGGACAAGGTCGTAAATGGTGGCCTTTTCCAGGAATTTATTTGAATATATCTCGGGCCTAGGGAAGTGTGATAGGTTTCGGGAGAAAAAAATAAATGAAGCGTAAATCAAGCATACATGATATTCGGACCTAGAAATCACCAAAATATGGCCTAAAAGGTCCTAGAGACTCTAGTTATGGGTACTTAATTTTTAGGATGTTACATTTGTTCCCCACTTTTACAGGAGTATGAGAAAAAATCATGCTCATTGTAAAGTAGATTGAATACATAGGATGATTGCATCAAGGTCAAGGAGACAAAGAAAAATCAAGCCCCCAAGTGACTTAAGTTCTCATCAAATCCAAAACAAAGATGAGAGAGAGAGAGAGAGAGAGAGAGAGATTACCTAACCCAGTAAGATTGTTTGTCTCACTATGAACCACACAAAGAAAGTGCTACAAAAGATGGCATTGAAAGGTCTAGCAATATGTATTATGCTAGTCCAATCCATCAAGGATCTATCCTTAAGGAAAGTGTATCCAATAAGTGATCCGAAAAAGAACGATCTGTCCTAAGGGAAAGGTAAGCTTCCTTAGGGATCTAAAAGAGAGGGGGGATATGTCCTTAAGGAAAGTGTATCCATTAAGGGATCCAAAAGGCAGTCAGTCAAAGGACCAAATACAAAGTAGCATTGAATCTCTCTCTCTCTCTCTCTCTCTCTCTCTCTCTCTCTGTGTGTGTGTGTGTGTGTGTAAAATGTGAAATATAGATCAAAGTGTATGTCCCCACATTAAAGAGATGTGTGTGTGTGTGTATGTGTGTGTTGATAAAATTATTTTTCCATTAGTACACTTAGTGAAAAACATTGACAGAGATCACTGGCAGACTTCAAGCATTACCGGCGAATAGCAAGCATACCCGACAGAACACAGAGGTCATGAAAAATTCTAAGTATAGAATCGACAAGCATCACTGGTGACACCGTTTTTAGAACAAACCTGACAGGAACAGAAAAGGCATGCCCGATGAAAAGTTCAAGGAACACCGACGACCAAGAAAATTGACTGTCAGAACCGACAGTCAGTTAGAGAACCCGCAAATTGTGGATCTGATTTTTACACGACGAATAAAGAAATGTAATTCTATTTATAGAGTTTTTATTTGTTTTAAATCATAACTTGAGGGTCAAGCAAGCTTTATGTAAATGCTTTAATGCATCCTAACGGATCTAAAACATATCTAACTAAAGATCAAGGTCAAGTTGTAAACCTTGGATCTAGAGTTAACTTGTGATGCATGAATCAAGAATTGAGCCTAATTTAGTATAAATAGATGTTCAAACTCAATTGTGAGTTATGAATTCATTATTTTTGATAGCCATGAAGAGCATCTAAGGAGCAGAAGGCAGAATTCATGCAAAGGTCAGAAACAAAATACATCAGTTGTCAAGAACACACAGAGGCTACCGATGAGCAGATAAAGGTATTATTCAATCATGGAAGGATGATTACTTATATGTATGAAGCTTAATAGGATCTGTTATCAGCAATTAGAGATTACATACATCATCAGATCAAATACTTATGTATTTGTATTCTAACAAGTGCATCACATCTAAAATCCTTTTGTAGAAGGTGGACTTAACAGTTCTTTACAAATCTCTTAACAGTGTTGCTAAAGCTTCAAATGAAGTAGATCTTAACAGGTCTCCACTGTAATA
>MU224875.1:2042906-2068485 GCA_018584345.1 Thuja plicata | reverse complement strand
GATGGATGATTTTCTTGATGGACAAAGAAGAGTCAACAACTACACAGGATTAGGGTACAATGAGAATGGTGAATCTTCTAATCAACCAGATCAGAGGAATTCTTTCACAACCCCAAGATCCAAGAAGTTGTCATGCAATCACTGTGGAAAACTAGGCCACACCTCAAACATCTGCAGAAGCAAAATGAAAGGTATTTCTCAAGCACTATCTACTTTTATTGGTAATTGTTATAAATGTCAAAAGAAAGGACACAAGGCATATGAGTGCAGATCCAAAGTGACAAATCCAAAGAGAAAAACCTGTATGGACAAGTACTGTCCTACATGCAAGATGAATGGGCATACACATAAGGAATGCTGGAAAAAAAACAAGGCATGGACACCAAAGGAAACTGATAAAAGCTACAAACCAGAAAGAATAGGTACCTCATATGTTTGGGACTATAACACATGGGTAAACTGTATAGCATGTGGAAGGTATGGTCATATTGCTGCCAATTGTATGAGAAAGTGGACCAGAAGGTCAAGAGGTTGGACCAATCCAGGTATGGCATGTTTACATTGTCATAAGGTTGGACATGTGATAAAATATTGCAAAGATCGACTGACAGACACAAGTACACATCCCAATGGAAATACCATTGATGACATCAAAAGAATGAGAAACAAGATGTGGGTAAAAGCCACAAACACTGAAGGTGCTGGAACAAGCAATGCAAATGGTGACACCTCATCTAATGGATCTAGTGACATCACCATACCCAACTAGATTGCACAAGTAAGTATGGAACTGCATTATGAAAAGTTACATTATACATCGATTCCATCATATATAGTTCATATTGTAACATTAGCATGAATAAATAAGAAATATATTATTATTTGCTAAACTATTAAAAAAAAAAACATCGGTTATTGGGCACAATTTTCATCGATGAGCACACACAAAAAAGTTAGCACTACTTATCAAAATGTATCGGTCATTACACAAGCTAAGTGTAAACCGATGGATATCGGTGAATGTTGAATCAACAAAAGCTGTCTTCGCAACATCACCGACTATCATCGGTGAAGTCTCCAAAACTACTAGCTACCCCAACACTTGGCATAAAACACCAAAGATGTTATGAATGTATTTACCGATGAATTCAGTCTTTAGAAACTAACGAGTTGGTAAGCATTAATGATAACTTAGGGTACAAAAAGGGTATAAAATCCTAACGGGTAAACTCATTTTCACACCCACAATTTTTTAGCAGAGCATAACAGACCAGAGTGATTTGAGATAAATTTGGAGAGAAACCCAGCAAAAATCATTGTGACACGAAGCATTCACATTCACAGGAAAGCACAAAGAATCCATAAGTTATCATACTCACCGACAGCACTGTCTTTATTTTTGAAAAGCCCTAAATTTTTGCAACACGATGGCATCGACTTCTAGGGTTGAGAAAATTAAGGAAGATAAGAACAAACCCTTCAAGCTTGTCAGTAGAGGTGCATGCCCTGAGCCTAAATACAAGCTACACCCTGAAATAGCTTCACAACCTGACGATTCCGGAGCTTTCTCTTGAATCCCACCTAGGGTTTTACTGGTAGAGGACGTAAGGTCCTACATTCACTGCAAGATCTCAGAGATAGGAGATCTAGACCTTGATAACACCTATAGGGCACTATGTGATGATGCTGGAAAGCTCAAAGAAGAGCATAAACACTTGGAAGTAAAGGGACTCACAAATGCACTGCATTTTCCCAAGGTTTTCAAAATAGAATGGATAAAAATTGTTCTTAGCAGAGTTCACGACAAGACTCTATAGCTAAACAAGCCAAAGGAAATAACAAAGGATGTTATTCATGTGTTTACTAGTTATCCTACAACTGATAAACCACAGGCTCACAAACACCCATCTCTGGTAGAAGTTGAAAGACTAACTAGTGCAAAGATAAGAGAGCACTAAAGGTGAACACCATTACTGACGTACAGCTGAAGTTTGGAGCATGTGTTGTTGGATACAAGATATTCCAAGAAATCTGAATGAATAGCATATCTAGTACAGCTATGAGCACAGCATACAAGATTATCAAACAGGGGAAGAAGATGGATCTTGCAGAGATCCTATTACATCAATTTGAGGAGAACATGTGCACAATAAGGTCTTCAAGGACAAACACATATAAGTTTGGTTCCCTCATAATGTGCATATTCTTTTACTTTGAAGAATACTTTCCTTCCACTGGAAAATTTACATGGGACACAAGCAGACCCATTACCATTCAGATAGGTGAATTAATAGAATCACTAGGGATAGATGTTGACAATGTTATGCATGAGTATTTCAAAACAATAAAGGAAATGCTTCAAGAAAGAACTAGGATTCCTGAGAAATTGATAGAGGAACACCGTAAATAAATATGTTTCATGGTAGATACTGACTTCACATACATACAAGCAGTAGTTCCAAGAAAACCATGGCTTTCAAAATTGGATTATGAAATCAAAATAGGATTAGCCAATGAGTGCATTAAGGCACTATTGAATGAACCAATAGAAAATAAACAACTGAGATTTGGTACCTATGAAGAGGCCAAACAAAAGATTAAATCAAATCTTGTTGTCAAGAAGGCTATAAAACAATCAAAAATAATGGTAAAGAATCTGAAAATATCTTATGAAGGAGAAGAAGAAGAAGAAGAAGGTGAGGAGGAACAACAGGGTAAGGAGGAAATCATTGAGGATCAGCTTCCCATCGGTGATATAGCAGACGAATAAGAATCAGAGGAAGAGAAGTCTGATTCACCACCTCCTCCTCCACCGAAGAAGTCTAGAACAAGAAGTCAAACAACAAAAGATGCAATTCCTTCTCCCATGGTAAAAGGGAAGGTATATAAGAGGAAACCTGACACACAAAAAGAAAAACAACCAGCGAGGGCACCTGCCAAAAGGAGGAAATATGTTCAGACTGATGAGGATTTAGAGGATTCAGCAATGGATGAACCTGACACTATGAAACAAGCAAAGGTAACAGCAAAGGTTACATCACCCACTGAGGACATTGATGAAATCTGTAAGAACATTTCTGAAGCTACATCTTTTGCACATCCTAAGATCAGGAAATGGTTAAGATGGGATACTGTAGAACAGAATAAGATTGAATATGCACTTATTGCTAAGATGTGCAAACACTACTATGTCCCACTACATTTCACCACCCGAGATGTACCACAAGAAATATTAGATAGAATTTCTTCTAGATTCACTTTTGCACCTCATGAGGAGAAGAGGATAAGAGAAAGAGTGTTGGTCTCTCTTATGCCTCCTGAATCAACGAGAGAAGAAATCAATGAAGTCATGGAGAAATATACAAAGAGCTTCTCACCCAAGTTGAGAGCTTATAAATTTCTTAAAGAGAACCTTATAGAGCTTGAAAAAGACACACATAAGATATGGAGTGAGATACTCAATCCTGATGAGGAGAGCAGTCATGAGAAAGATAAAGTCACTAAAACAGATAAATCAACAGTTGAGTTAGATAGTGAAGAGGTACAGATCATAGGCCAAAAATAGACTGATATTATAGATGAGGACTGGTCAAAAGATGGTAAAGATGATCAAGTACCAACAAGCCCCATCCACATAAACTTGGAGGATGAAGAAGTTACCAAAGAAGAACTGTCAATAAAAGGTAACTTAGATGTTGATATAAATGATGAATCGTGGTTAGACAACATTGTTAATACCACTACAGGACAAGACCCAACAGTAGATATTCAAAAAGATGAAGACATTAATACTGCAAAGGGCGATACCGATGGACAAGATACAGATATTGACAATGCAACAGTCAATACACTGACAAACATGAATATACTAATAGATGCTATTGATATTCAGTCTAGTCAAGATAAATTATCTAAGAAAGATGATGATATACCCAAGGATATGGGTACATATGAAAACAAAGTTGCATCTAACACTCAAAAGGAAACAGATATAGAAATGAAAGATGCAACCGATGATCAGCAAGATGTATCAAAAGATCAAAACAAGGAGGCCAATGACAAAACTGATGATACACTGAGAGAGGTTGAGGAAAAAGAGAAAAGTGAAGGAGTCAAGAAAGATGAAGGGACAAAACTTAAAGAAAACATATATGTTGATACACCCAAGTAAAATGAGGAGACATCTTCACCAAACCAGCTGGTGAACTCAAAATAGATACACAAGGATGCCTCATCTTCCCAACACTCACCTAAAAAATCAACCCAATCTCACGCATTATAGATGGTAGTACATCAATCTTCCACCCAGCCAAAGAAGAAGAAGAAGAAAATAGTAAAGAAAGACATCTTGGTTGTCACACTAAATGAAATAATTGAAGTTCCAAACTGGGATATTACCACTTTGGACAGTGACAAACTTCAAGAGTTTGGAGTGCTATGTCAAAGAAAAACCATACAAAAGAAAATGATACAAGAGCATAGGGAAACAATGGCACTTGAAAAAGCAAGAGACATTCTCCAACAACTTGTTCCTGAAGTTAAAATTGAAGCAACTGCTACAGTTAAGGAATAAATTGATGTTCTTATTGATGTCATCACAGAGCAAGGCATAGATGTAGAGCAAGAGATGGAAGAACAAGAAGAAAAGAAGTACCAATACAAGTTAATTGACAAAATCAGCCAAGAAGTGGCATTGAACAAGGTAAATCTCTCCAAACTCATTGATGAATTAGAGCCAATGATTGTTGAATCAATCACCTTAGTTCAAAAGATGTGCACACTTGAGAAATTTGCAAAGGAAAATAGTGACAAACTAGTAGAGATAGATCATAATGTCACAACAAGTGCACAAAGCCTAACCTCTCATGCCAAAAGTATAAAGGCACATCATGACACGGTCATAGAGGTGAATAGGCTAAGGAAAGAAATATGGGATTCTGAAACACAACTCAGAGGTGAGATCACTGAACTACAGGCACATATTCTACCCAATCTTACTATTTTACAGTAGCATATTTCTGATGCTAGAAATTTGATAGCAACCCCCGAGATGTCTGTAGTAGACAGCATCTATGACATACATGTAAGGATTTCACTAGAGCACATGGCTCTAGAAATGTTGAAGGAGAAATGGGAAAAGAAGATGGAGGAGATCAAGTCCTCCCATTCCCACCTTTTTGAAAAGTTGTAAGTTCCTTTGCCTTTAGAATCAAAAAAGGAGGAAAGGAAATGTATATAGTTATGTACAATATATATATCAAAAAAAGGAGGAAAATAAAATTATATAAGGATATGTATATATACTTACTTACACTTACCGACATATACATAGGGGGAGTCATTCAAATGACTAAGGAAGGAGTATACACAGATGTACATACTAATACACTCATTATGTTGCACATATCATGTTTTTGATACTAATGTCAAAGGGGGAGATTGATGACATTATTTTTCCATTAGTACACTTAGTGAAAAACATTGACAGAGATCACCAGCAGACTACAGAGATCACCGACAGAATTCAAGCATTACCGGCGAACAGCGAGCATACCCGACAAAACACAGAGGTCATGAAAAATGCTAAGTATAGAATCGACAAGCATCACCGGTGACACAATTTTTAGAACAAACCCGACAGGAACAGAAAAGGCATACCCGATGACAAGTTCAAGAAAGGAACACCGACGACCAAGAAAATCGACCGTCAAAATCGACAGTCAGTTAGAGAACCCGCAAATTGTGGATCTGATTTTTACACGACGGATAAAGAAATGTAATTCTATTTATAGAGTTTTTATTTGTTTTAAATCATAACTTTAGGGTCAAGAAAGCTTTATGTAAATGTTTTAATGCATCCTAATGGATCTAAAACATATCTAACTAAAGATCAAGGTCAAGTTGTAAACCTTGGATCTAGAGTTAACTTGCGATGCATGAATCAAAAATTGAGCCTAATTTAGTATAAATAGATGTTCAAACTCAATTGTGAGTTATGAATTCATTATTTTTTATAGCCACGAAGAGCATCTAAGGAGCAGAAGGTATAATTCATGCAAAGGTCAGAAACAGAACACATCAGTTGTCAAGAACACACAGAAGCTACCAACGAGCAGATAAAGGTATTATTCAATCATGGAATGATGATTACTTATATGTATGAAGCTTAATAGGATATGTTATCAGCAATTAGAGATTGCATACATCATCAGATCAAAGACTTATGTAGTTGCATTCTAACAAGTGCATCACATCTAAAATCCATTTGTAGAAGGTGGACTTAACAATTCTTTACAAATATCTTAACAGAGTGCACACTTAACAGTGTTGCTAAAGCTTCAAACGAAGTAGATCTTAACAAGTCTCCACTGTAATACTCCTAACAGGGTAGGTCATTAGAAGTGACCAATTGTAAGCCTTAACCTGCCCATTCTTATCTGCAGATAGTGAAGTCTTGTGGGTAACAATCCCCACCGCAGTTTTTACTTCCTAACAGGAGTTTTCTGCGATATCATATCTTGTGTTATGTGTTATCTATTTTCATGAATGTTTCTATTATGGTTACATGCTAAAATAACTTATGATATGATTGCATATACATAAAGAAATATGAACAGTTAGATAAGATAATTTACAAGCTGATGGTTAAGGGTTAATGGGCTAACCAAGAAAAGTTTTAGAGGTACTGATTCACCCCTCCCCTCTCAGTACATCATCTCAATATAATTCCAACATGTGTGTGTAAAATGTGAAACATAGAGCGAAGTGTATGCCCCCACATTAAAGAGATTAAAAACACCTTAATGGGAGAAATGGATTTAATGGAGCATACATGCATCCACAAGAAATGTTTCAACTATGAAATTCCCCTAGGAAAGGAAACATCAAGGGAAATAAGCACATGATAAAAGAGAGCACGGAAGGGATCTACCAACTCTGGGATCAATATGAACATATGATAATATGTGAAATATAATATCAAAATGAAATGTCATCATCCCCCAAAGATAGTAGAAATACAAGAAGAATGGAATAAAAGCACATAAGAGTTACGAGGAAGAGTATTTTTGGGTAGGCATCATAGCGACCAAAAATAATAGGTAACTATTGTTTTACATCATCCCAAGTAGATAAAAAAAAGGCACATTTATGAACAGTGGCATAGGCACAACATAACATGTAACGACATATAGAAGAAGAGAGATACAAATAGAAGAATTTTTATGACATTGTGAATCCTTTATCACCTTGCGCCAAACGAGAAACAAGGGTCATTTAAATAAATCTAAACAAAACATGTAAAAAGAATCACATCATAGGGGAAACATAGTACAATAGGAAAACACACAAAATATACCACACAAGAGGATCTAATCAAGTGTATCGATTGCCCCCCTATCTCATTTTATAGTATTTAGGGAAGGTGTGAAACTCGCAAGAGGAGAAACATTAAGAATGGAAGATGAAACAATAGTCAGTTCCAAAAAAGGACCATTTTGTGAAGATAGGTCACTTTGTCTATCATTAGGAGTGATAGATAACTCTTGTGGAAGCATAGCTAGTAAATCATGATCAATATAAATAGTCTCATTGTCATCAAAATTACTAGCATGAATACCATTTTTAGCATCAAGAACATCATCATCAAGAGTGTCTTCTTCACCCAATTTAATTGCAATAGAATCTAAGATACGAATAGCCTTGTCATGTTTGTTCAATTTAATCCTATTAATATTCACTTCCTCTATTGGCTCCAGCATTGGTTGGTCACAGGGAAGTGAAGCATAAGGAGGTGTATGAGGTGAAGTAATTTTTTGAGAATCACGTTGACGGTCTCTAGCATGACATTTGCAATGAAAATCATGAGAATGACAGTTGCATTTGGTTTGCGATATGATCAATCAACATTGAGTCATTTCCTTCTTTAGGAGGAAGAACTGAAGGAACCACACTTATAGGTTGAGAGATGGGTTGATAAGTATGTGTATAAGAAATAGGGAGAGGAGGTATAGGTGGTGTAGGAATAATTCAATGTTCATGGTCAAGAGATGGAACATCCTTGGGTTCGGTAAGTATGGAGCACTAAAGTGAAGATCATGGAAGACACCTTCCAGGATGTACTCAAACTGGTGAGCAAACACTGAAATCCTACAATTTTGTAAATTTTGGATGCACCTTTTTCATTTTTTTCAAAGGGGGAGAAGAGAATAAAAATGAGTTAGTATAAAATGATAATAAAAGTGTGTGTGTGTGTATATATATATATATATATGAAAGAAAAGAAAAGAAAAAAAAAAGACAGTGAGTTGGGACACTTAGTCATTTTTCGCTAAGTGTTGCCATCAATGCCAAAGGGAGAGATTGTTGGAAGGTGATGACATTTGTATTATATGAGACACTTATGGGTTTTCATTTATGCCAGCATATCTAGTATATTGATCTCTTGGAATGAAGTTCAGTTTTGGAGATACCGTCTTCAAAATGACTAAGTACAGAAGCAGAAATAGAGAGTATGACATTATTGTTTTGGGTATCAAAGATCAAGTACGGTGAGTTATGACTTGTTATCTTAGTGGAAGATAATATGGGGTATATATGACCTCCACCTAAGACCAATTTAGTTTTGGTATTTACTATAGTGATTTAGAGAGATTTGAAGATGAGCGAAGACAACAAAATAATGTAACAGAGTAGTTAAATAGTAGCGATGATTTGAGGAGTTTGGTGTAGACTCTTGCCAAGCTAAGTTGGATTATAATTTTTGGAAAGTGATGATGTATGATATGAGAAACTTATGGGTTTTCATTTATGGAAACATATCTAGTATATTGATCTCTTGGAATGAAGTTCATTTTTGGAGATACAGTCTTCAAAATGACTAAGTACAGAAGGAGAAATACAGAGTATGACAGTATTGTTCTGGGTATCAAAGATCAAGTATTATGAGTTATGACTTGTGATATTAATGGAAGATACTATGGGGTATGTATTACCTCCACCTAAGATTGATTTAGTATTGGTGTTTATTATAGTGAGTTAGAGAGATTTGAAGACAAGCGAAGACAGCAGAATAGCATAACAGAGTAGTTAAATAGTAGCGATGATTTAAGGACTATGGTGTGGACTCCTGGAAAGCTAAGTTGGATTATAATTTTGGATAACCTATATTTTGGTTATGTAAGAAAGCCAAATTTTTATTTTCTCTTTACATTATTTATTTTTGTATTGAGAGCCGACTATGTGATAATGGTAAGAGAGCCGACTTGATGTTGAGAAATATATATATATATATGAAGACTGAAGACTTTTTGTAAAGAAAAGAGAGATGAAGAGCAGAGAATGTATATGTGTATGTGTGTATGTGAATGGCAGAGTAGAGGATGACAGATATCATTAAAGAACTATGACTGGAACTATCTAAGCATTGAAGATGCTTGTTTTTGTTCATTATTGAGAACACTTTGTAACCAAAGTTTTGTTGTAAGAGTTGTAAGCTCAGTTGGCCCCTAACCTGGTGGTGTATACCTTTAATAGGGTTGTTATTCCTTTAACAAGGAAATGTACTATGTAATATTCAGTTCCTAACATGGCTAGGTCTCCTAACATGGACATTATACTTTAGTGCATGCTTGTGGGTACCATCCCCACCGGGGTTTTCCCTTGGCCAGGGTTTCCTCAACAACAAATAATGGTTTTATGAGTTCTGCATTATTTTTTTATGTTCTTTTCATTTTAGTAAGCTTATGGTTTATTTGGAATTGGTTTAAGTTTAATTTAAAGTGTTGTAATATTGATTCACCCCCCTCTCAATATTACCTAATCCTAACAGGTTGGTCACAGGGAAGTGAAGCATGAGGAGGTGTATGAGGTGAAGCAATGTTTTGAGAAGCATGTTGATGGGCTCTAGCACAACACTTGCAACAACAGTCACGAGCGTGACAGTTGCATTTGGTTTTTCTAGAAATTTTGTTTGGGATAGGATCAATCAACATCGAGTCCTTTTTATTCTTTAGGAGGAAAAACTAAAGGAACCACACTTATAGGTTGAGAGATGGGTTGATAAGTATGTGTATAAGAAATAGGGAGAGGAGGTATAGGTGGTGTAGGAATAAGTCAACGTTCATGGTCAAGAGATGGAACATCCTTGGGTTTGGTAAGTTCACAAATCTTATGGACCTTGTAGGCCTTGTATGATCGAAAGAGATGGTCAGGATGGGTTTGAGTTGGTTGAGGCATGGAAGGCCAAAATAAATCAAGGTCAATTTAGTCTCGAGGCATTAAAGGATGATAAAGACTATGGTTAAAAGTCATGATTTATCCTTTATGAGGAAATTTAAGGCATTTATGAATAGGAGAATCCACGGCTTTCATGGAAGTAAGCCAAGGAAGACCATGTTTGACTTTAAATTTATCAAAAGTTGGGATGAAAGTAAAAGAATTATCTACAGTTTTACCACCAACTTCAACAGGAAATGAAATAGAACCGTGGGAAGGATAAAGGAAACCAGTGCAAGTTTGGATCCTAACCTCAGATCTATCATAGAAATCACGTTGCAATATTTTACTATAGAGATTCTCTTCATTTATCACATTCACCATGCAAGTGGGATCAATAAGGACACCACAAGAAGGAAGGCCATCAACCCTTGCGAAAATGTAGAGGGGACCATCAGGTGCCTTAACTATCCCAGAAGAGTCAAAGGTAATGTGGCACTGAGGTGAAGGTTTAGCTTGCTCAACTTGGTTGACTACATGGTTCACTTCATTGATTTTTTCATTGTAGTCAATGCAAGGAGAATAAGAAAAAGGTTGGGTTTGATCAATGGTATTGGTTGAATGAGATGGAAAAGTTTTGGTATAGATTTTCAAGTTTTGGTTAGGAGGTGCAACATATTTATTTCCATTGTTATTGTCACCTTCCATAGATATAGCATTGGAATCAATAAGTTCTTGAATAACAATTTTCAATTGGTAACACCTCTAAGTATCATGACCTGGTTGATGATCGTATTGACAGAAAGCTTTAGGATCAAAGTATTGGGATTTAGGTTTAGATCATGGATTAGTGGGTTTGACAGGAGGAAGTGTTAACACGTGAGCATTAATTAACTTCAACATCACAGTATGCAAAGATTCATAAATCTAAGTAAAATTATAAGTAGGTTTAAAAATAGACGACAAAGGAGCCACACCTTTGGATGTTGCTACCACTTGTTCATCAACAGTGTTGGATGAGTTGTTGATTTTGATAAAGGTTTTTAGTTTATGAAACTTGTTGAAATTGGGCGTGGCATCACTCTTATCAGCGAGAACATGAGCCATTGGAGTTGTGCTTTCAAATTGACTCACTTGTAGTTGATAACGATGAAGCACTGCACACAATTGAGAAAAAAGAAGAGAATTCAGAAAGGAGTGTCTTATCTCTAATGTCTTTTTGTAAATTAACAATAAAAATATGTTGTGCATCAACATCAAGCACAAGATAAGAAAAATGAGCATGCAAATGCTTAAATCTACCAATGAAGTCACTAAATTGTTCTGTAGCACCTTGTTTACAATGCATTAAATTATTCAAAGAAATTTGAGGACTGATGTTGTTTTGAAATTATTGAATGAAAGCATTAGAAATCTTGTTAAAGGAATCAATAAATCAATAAGGATGCAAACAATAATACCATTGCAAGGATTTGTCTTGAAAGGTTATAGTAAACAAATTTTCCATGAACCTATGGTCATGAGAGAAAATAACTACACAAGGTTTGAAAAATTTTAACATGATTCAAATGATCACCCGTTTATAGGTCTCAAGATGAGGAATCTCAATATTTTGTGGGATAATAGTACGGATGATATCCAAAGACAAACGACTAGAAATAACACAAGTAGGAATGTTAAATTTGGATTGTGTCATGGACGAAATTAATTTCTGCAAAGAAGACACGGTTTGAGCCAAGCTATTAATGGCAGAATCGGTAGAAGAAATGGTGCAAGGTGAAACATGAGAAATGTTAGGAAAAAGTTTTGAAATATAAAGAATGGTTGGATGTGAAAAAGGGACACTATGGTAAGTGGGAATGGATGAAGGTAATGAAAAACATGGAACACTTGAAGGAATGGAAGGAAGAAGAGGGTTAGGAAGACTCACATGTGTAGGAATGGAATTTTGGTTTGAAGTTGTTGTGATAGGTAGAGTAAAAGTGGACACACTGGGAATGGAAGTAGAGATCAGAAAAGAGGTCTCAACTCTTGCAGTAGGTGGAGTGATGCCTAAATATTGAGCACAATTCCTAATAGGTTTAAATTTGGTATGAACAAGATGAGAAATGCTACACAAGATGTTAACACCATTTTCATCATTATGAATAAGTTTCATTATATGCCTTATACAATGGAAAGGGCCATGAGATTATGGTTTTCTTGACTTGGCCATTGTTCAAAATTTTCAAAATCATGGGAAATTTTTTTGGACTTGGTCAGGAGGAACCCTTAAAACTTCATATTCATCATTAGAAGAATGAGAATAGTTATTCTTTGTGATAGGATTGATTTCCTTAAGATGCATGTTGGTCTCATCAAGATTCTAGGAAAGGGGGGTTTGGTATCAAACGAACCCATAAGTCTATGACTTCAACTAACAAGAATGTTATACGTTGGACTCAAAGTGATAAAACACATGCACAAGGGAATGGAAATGCAATGCAATTTGAAGGAAATATGAAAAAAGAAAGTCTTTTAGGACAAGTGCATTAACTATCAAATTCAAACTAGATATGAACGGATACAATGTAGCAAAGATGTAATGTAAATAGTGATTAGCAATACATACAAAGTAGATCTATATATGTAATTGCAAGAAAGGGAATCTAGCACCAAAATCAGAATAGAAATGTTGTAAGTCGGGTTCACCAAAATGTACAATGAAAAATTGTGAACCATCTAATTCTAGGAATGATAGATAGCTTGATGAACTATAACTAATTGAATGTTTGAAGATGTTAAGTTGATGATCACCAAACTATAGAAAATTAATGCAAGAAATTAAATCAGTTAATGTATTGTATTTTCATTGATGTCAACTTGATATAATATGATTGGTTATATACATAGTATCAAAGACTTCAAAGAACCAGAGAGATAAAGGTTATGCTATCAGTAATGCATAAAAGTTTGATATGCACTAAGTTAAAACAAACACCGATGGACAGTGCACCCCGATGGAAAGAAAACCCTGAGAGAAAAGCCACAGTGATGCATGAGCAAGCATTACCGATGAGAAGAATCATAGACAATGCCGATGGACAGAGATGCCTGAGGACAACTGAAGTCTAGACCAAGCCAACAAGGAGTTAAACACTGAAAAGAACTGAAGTTCAAGAACGAAAAAAGACTTAGCTGGAAAGAGCTAAAGACGGAGTTAATTAGTTGTTCATATTGTTTTCATCGACAAGTTAAAATCCATAGATAAGCGAGAGTTTTTAAGCTGTTTTATTCTAGTTATCTAAGAGAAATCTACGGGATAAAATTAAAGTAAATCTTTAAAGCAAGAAAGGCAAAGATTGTGGATCACGCTAAGAACAAGAAAGTCAAGGGCTTAGAAATGGTGAATTTATGTCTATAAAGAGACAAGCTAATTCATTTTGAATTAGGGGTGAATAGATAAGAGGATGCCAAAGAGAATACTGGTGAAGGAAGACTTCATACAGTCTTGATCAATCAAGCTAGACAATAGAGCTAAAGTTTCCTATGGACACCGAGCAATAGAGAAGCACAACATCATCGAGAAAAAAGAAGTGGAGCAAAGGTATTGAATAGAGAAATTGATCAGAAAGGTATTATGATCTTACAATAGATCTGAACATCTACAAAGTATAGTTGTTTATATGAACAGATCATATATTATTTCAGTTTAACCATTGATTTAGAAAGTCTCATAACCGAGCAGGATTTAACAATCCTTTATATATTGAGATACATCCCAAGGAGTATCAAAGGGTTAATTCATGAAGATAGCATAGTGAAATGTCAGATATCAAGTAATTAACTATTAGTGATAAATCCTCTAACAAGGTCACACTTAACAGTGTGTTTGTAACCTTTAACAGGGTTGGCTCTTCACCGAGCTCACTTTAGAAGAGTGAAAATTTTGGGTTACCGGTCCCAAGTATTTTTTCCCTTAACAGGGTTTCCACGTTAAAAATCCATGTGGCAAATGTGTTTATGAGTCATTGCTTTCATGTTTTTCTTTACACATTACTAAAACATGATTTGTTGGTATACACTAATTTATTTACTATATTTTGGTAAATGATAGACTATTATTCGGTAAAGATAAAGAATAAGTTTTAACAGTGAACTCCGAGCAGTAGTTATTTGATGAAATTATTTAAAGGCATACATCTTGTAGGAATGAAGATAACTAAAGGCTTGTAATTGTGGTAATAAGTTTTTGGGTTAATTTATTGGAATATTTTTTAGGCTACTGATTCACCTCCCCCCTCTCAATTATTCTAACAATTGGTATCAGAGCTTGTGTTCTTAGAAGGAAGGTTTCAAGACCTAAGAAAAAGATCACAAAATGAGCAAACAAGATGTGCCCAAGTTGAACAAGGACAACTTTGCATCATGAAAAAGAAGGATAAGACTCCACCTATCATGTATTGGAAATGATGTTACTCAATATTTGGATACTGAATATGTGTTGCCTACAGGACCTCACACACTTGAGAAATTAAGAGAAAATCATGAGCACAATTCAATGATGATAGAACTCTCTTCCTCACTCTCTGATGCTCAATTTGAAGATTTCAAAACTTGCACCTCTACAAAGAAAATGTGGGACAAATTGAAGTCGGTACATGGAGGAGATGCAAATGTACTAAGAGCTAAGGCAGAAATCCTAAGAGGTGAATTTGATGACCTAAGGATGAGATAAGGATAAAATATCACTTAGTACAGCTACAGAATAAAAGAGGTAGTAAATGCTATCTGAGGAGTTGGAGGTGTACTTGAAGAAGAAGCGGTAGTAAGTAAAATCCTAAGAACCTTACTGCATATTTATGCTAATAGAGTATCTGCTATACAATAAATGAGAGGATTAGCAAATAAAAATGTCACTCTAGATAGTTTGGTTGGAAGACTTATTTCAATTGAGATGAATAACTTTGATAACAGTGTCTTACCATCCATTGAGTCTTCATTCAAATCTTCTTTGAAAATAAGTCAAGTCGTAAACACACTATGAGAAATGATAGTGAAAGTGATAGTGATGACCAAGATCTTGATGATATTGAAGCACAAATGGCTAGAAGATTGCAGAGAGGCAAAGGTAGATACAGAGGTAAATTACCACTTATTTTTTTTAATTGTAAAGAGATTGGACACTTTGTTGCTAGATGTCCTAACAAAAGAAAAGATGACAAAAGTAATGATAGATCATATGAAAAGAAGTTTGATAGAAGTGATAACAGAGATTACCAAAGCAACCGACAATTTGACAGAAGAGATACTCGAGACTACAAGGACAAAGGGAAGAAATCTTATTACCTAGCTGAGAATAGAGTTGGAGATACTGACACCGAATCTAATGAAGACATTGAGATAGTATTTGTGGCCATGAAGGATGATTCAGATGAAGAGGAAAGGTATGTAGAGACTGCACTAATATCTAAGGTTAGTAAGAATGATGTCTGGATTATAGATAATGGATGCACTCACCACATGACCGGTGATAAGAAAAAGTTTAAAACTTTTGAGTATTACAATGATGGATCAGTAAGAATCGGTAATGACTCACCTTGTCCAGTTGAAGGTAAAGGAACCATAATGTTTAATAACCTGATCAAATGTGAAAATGCATACTGGGTAAAAGGATTTAACTATAATATATTGAGTGTTTCACAACTAAATAACACAGGCCACCGAGTTGCATTTGAGAACAAAAGGGCAAATATCTTTAATGAATCAGGAAGGTTGATCAGAACTAGAGAACAGACAAAAGGTAACCTATTCTATCTTGATGATATAAACACCACTTGTTTAATGGATAGAAATGAAGACATATGGTTGTTGCATAAAAGGTTGTGTCATGTGAGTTTTGAGAACATGAGTAAGATAAGAAATAAAAGGAAAGTAAGAGGCTTACTGAGCATGTCAAAGCTCGAGCATATCATGTGTAAGAATTGTCAAAAAGGTAAAATGACAAAGTCTAGTTTCAAGAGAAAAATCCATACATCTAATGTTATTCTAGAATTAATCCATACTGATCTATGTGGACCCATGAGAACAAAGAGTTACTATGGTGATAGATATTTCATTCTCTTTGTTGATGATTATTCTAGAATGATGACAGTTATGTTCTTAAAAGAAAAATCGGAAGCATTCAAGATGTTTAAATGGTATAAAGCTATTGTAGAAAAACAAAGTGGTAAGGAACTAAAATGCTTAAGATCAGATAGAGGAAGAGAATTTGTTTCTCATGAATTCACTAACTTTTGCAATGAGCATGGAATTAAAAGACAAGTTTCTACACCAAGAAAACCACAGCAAAATGGGATTGTTGAAAGAAGAAACAGATCCATTGTTGATTGTGCAAGAACATTAATGATTGAGAAAAGCATCCCTCAAACATTCTGGAGGGAAGCTGTCAGTATTGTTCTCTACACATTGAACATAGTATAATTGAAGAAAGACACCAAGAAGACACCTTATGAGCTATGGTATGGATACACACCCAATGTAAGTTACTTTAGAATCTTTGGAAGTCAATGCTATATTTTGAAAGATGCTAGAAATGGAAAGCTTGACTCCAAAATTGAAGAAGGTATCTTTCTAGGGTATTCCACCAAGAGCAAGGCTTATAAATGTCTTAACAAGTCCTCTAAAAAAATCATTGAAAGTGCAAATGTCAAAATAGATGAATATGCAGAGAAAAATGGTGAGGAAAGCAGAAAAGAACCTGACTCTCTGTCTGAGAAACAATGTATCGCTCCCAAGCAACAGAACATAGGAGACAAGAAGGCTAGAATGAGAACAAGAAGTAAGTCACTGAACACTAGATATTTAATTTGTGATTTTGAGCCTAAATCTATAAATAATGCACTTGAGAATGAAGAATGGGTTAGTGCTATGAATTAAGAAATAGAACATATTGAGAAGAATAGAACATGGACATTAATACCTAGACCGGATGAAAAGATGTCATTGGTACCAAATGGATATTCAGAAACAAGTTGAATGAGAATAAAGAAGTCACAAGAAACAAAGCAAGGTTAGTATGCAAGAGGTATGCACAAGAAGAAGGTATTGACTATGGAGAAACCTTCGCACCCGTTGCTAGACTAGAAGGAGTAATAGTTTTACTTTCTTATGTTGCATTCAAATGATTCAAGGTATACCAAATGGATGTCAAATCTGCATTCCTAAATGGAATACTAGAAGAAGAGGTATACATTAAACAACCAGAAGGGTTTTTTGATCCTAACAAGAGAAACATGGTTTGTAGACTACACAAAGGCTTGTATGGAATGAAACAAGCACATAGAGCCTAGTATGAAAGACTTCACTCCTATCTCATAAGCATAGGATTTGTAAGAACAAGTGAAAATAGAAATTTGTACTTAAAAGAATATTTTGATGATAATATTCTGATTGCTGAAATATTTTTTGATGATATCATATTTGGGGGTAATGATATGTTATGTAAATCCTTTTCTAATGAAATGAGAAAAGAGTTTGAGATGTCAATGTTTGGGGACATCAAATTCTTTCTTGTTCTACAGATTCTTCAATAGGATACAAACATATATATCACACAATCCAAATACATCAAGGAAGTGTTGAAGATATTCAAGATGGAAGATTCCAAACCAGTTGGAACACCTATGGAAACCAGATGTAAGATGAGAAAAGAAGATAAGTCAAATGAGGTAAATCAGACCCTATATAGATCAATGATTGGAAAACTAATGTTTGTTGTTCATACTAGACCCGATATAGCACATGCAGTTGGAATAGTTTCAAGATTCTCTACTAATCCCAAAGAATCACACATGACTGTTGTCAAAATAATTATGAGATATCTAAAGAACACCGAGGACTATGGCTTATGGTATAAAAGAGAAGGCAAATTTGAGCTTCAAGTCTATACAGATGTTGATTGGGTTGGAAACTTAGATGACAGAAAGAGCACAAATGGAGGAACATTCTTCATGGATGATAGACTTGTCACATGGATAAGAAAGAATCAAGGATGCATCTCACAAACTACTGTAGAAGCAAAATATGTGGTTGTTGTTGCAAACTGCTATAACATTGCATGGATCAAAAAATTAATGGAAGGTATGAACATAAAAATTCTTGAATCAGTGATTATCTATTATGATAATACCAGTGCAATAAACATTTCTAAGAATATTTTCATACATGCTAAGACTAATCATATTGCAATCAAGTATCACTACTTAAGAGAACAAGTGCAAGAGAAAGAGACTAGGGGCCCGACCCTTGTCTATTGGTCAATAAACTGACTAGGAGGCTGCATCAGCCTACACAAAATTAGAAGATCACTCATGTTGATGCAAGCAAAGAGATAGACTGCAAAAGATACATCAGTACACAGAAAGGTACATATCAGCATCGAACACCAAAGTCATTCTATTGCTGATGAATAGGGAAATTCAAGGAGTATATTATAAAAAGGAGAAAGGATATACTTTCGCATTGTTGTCAAAGGGAGATAATATCCAGATGGGAGAGATGAATTGAGATGAATTGAGAGAGATGTAACCTATAAGGGAGAGAATATACAAAGAGAGAGATTACATATGAAATATCTATCATGACTATCAAAAGGGAGAGAAGTATCATAAGGGAGAGATGACTTAATTGTTGTCAAAGGAAAAGGAGATGATCAAGGAGAGGAATAGTCAAAGGGAGAGACAACATCAAGAAGAGATTCTACAACACAGGGAGAGACAGAAACAGAAGCTGCTACATCTATCCAATAAAAGGAATGAAGATTGAAGAAAGCACTTTGTAAGAAACAAATCTAAGCTATATGAGCTTACCGAGAGCCAGACATTTGTATTGGTTATAGAACAACAATTTTGGTAGATTGATGAACTACAACTAATATATTTCATATTTTATTAGTAGTAATGTAGTGTGTTGCCATCAATGCCAAAGGGAGAGATTGATGAACTATAATTGATTGAATGTTTGAAGACGTTAATTTCATGATGATCACCAAGCTATAAAAAGTTAATGCAAGACATTAAATCAATTAATGTATTATATTGTCATTGATTTCAACTTGATATAATATGATTAGTTATATACATAGTGTCAAAGACTTCAAAGAACCAGAAAGATAAAGGTTATGCGCATAAAATTTCAGTATGCACTAAGTGACAACAAACACAGACAGACAATGCACCCCGATGGAAAGAGAACTCCAAGAGAAAAGTCACAGTGATACCCGAGCAAGAAACCCAAGCAAGCATTATCGATGAGAAAAATCACAGTGTTATCGGATGGACACACAACCCCGACGAATAGAGATGCCTGGGGATAACTGAAGTCTAGACCGAGCCAACAAGGAGTTAAACACCGAAAAGAACTAAAGTTCAGAAACGAAAAAAGACTTAGTTGGCAATAGCTAAAGAAGGAGTTAACTGATTGTTAATATTGTTTTCATCGACAAGTTAAAATCCATAGATAAGCGAGAGTTTTAAAGCTATTTTATTCCAGTTATCTAAGAGAAATCTATGGGATAAAAGTGAAGTAAATCTTTAAAGCAAGAAAGGCTAAGATTGCGGATCACGCCAAGAACAAGAAAGTCAAGGACTTAGAAACGGTGAATTTATGTCTATAAAGAGACAAGCTAATTCATTGTGAATTAGGGGTGAATAGAGAAGAGGATGCTGAAGAGAATACTGGTGAATGAAGACTTCACACAGTCCTGATCAATCAAGCTAGAGAACAAAGCTAAATTTTTCTGCAGACACCAAGCAACAGAGAAGCACAGCATCACCGAGAAGAAAGAAGTGGAGCAAAGGTATTGAATAGAGACATTGATCATAAAGGAATTATGAGCTTACAATAGATCTGAACATCTGCAAAGAATAGTTGTTTATATGAACAGATCATATATTATTTCATTTTAACCATTGATTTAGAAAGTCTCTTAACCAAGCAGGATCAAACAATCCTTTATATATTGAGATACATCCCAAAGAATATCAAAAGGGTAATTCATGAAGATAGCATAGTGAAATGCCAGATATCAATTGATTAAATGTTAGTGATAAATCCTCTAACAAGGTTGCACTTAACAGTGTGTTTGTAACCTTTAACAGGGTTGGGTCTTCATTGAGCTCACTTCAGAAGAGTGGAAATTTTGGGTTACCGGTCCCAAGTGGTTTTTCCCTTAACAGGGTTTCCACGTTAAAAATCCATGTGTCAAAAATGTTTATGAGTCATTGCTTTCATTTTTTTCTTTACACATTACTAAAACAGGATTGATCGGTATACACTAAGTTATTTATTGTATTTCGGTAAATGATAGACTGCTATTTGGTAAAGATAAAGAATAAGGTTTAACAGTGAACTCCGAGCAGTAGTTATTTGATGAAATTATTTCAAGGCATGCATCTTGTAGGACTGAAGATAACAAGAGGCTTATAATTGTGGTAATAATTTTTTGGGTTAATTTATTGGAATATTTTTTATGCCATTGATTCACCCCCCTTCCCAGTTATTCTAACATATCTCACCAAATTGTATTTTTTGTACCTTACGGTAAATATTCTCGCAAAAGCTCACCCTAATAAAAATCAGATTAGCACAACCCAAAAAGTATGAAGGGGTACTAATGCAAGATCCAAGTGAGAGTGGGGAATTGGGGTTCACTTTCCCTTTATGTGTTAATGAAAATGTAATGTAAATGTGTGTGAGAGGTAAAATGTGTGATAGGAAATTGATACTATGATAAAGTAAATGAGAACCAGTAACATAGAATATCAGGTCTGATGTATAAAGTAAGTACAAGGAGAAAATAGCAAGAGGGGGCTTACCTTGAAAATAAGAAGAGGCCAATGCACCTTCAAATTTGATTTTGGCTTCCACAGAGCTATCAAAATCAGGTAAGGTTCTGGATCTAGATCTCTGGCACCTGAAACTTCCGTCTGTGAAAATATCAGACCCAGAGGACAAGGCCAAAAATGGAAACCTTGTCCAGGACAAGGGTAAATATTGTGACCTTGTCCTTTTGACCCTGAAACTTATGAAAATTGTAGAGGACTTGTAATTGGTTCTAATACTTCCAAATCTAGATCTGAAACTCTAAAACTTGTTCTTGCACGCAGAGAAAAGGGGGAAAAGGTTGTAGAAAGGGGCTTGCCTTGGTCAAGCACTTGTATAGGAATCAACCTTGAAAGAGAATTGAAATTGCATAAGGAAAGTGTTGTAAACATGATAAATGTAAGTGTTCTCCTTGCATGAAAAACCCTCATGGATGGATGTTAGGATCTGATAAACCCACGAAGATTCTTGTATGTGTGCTTGAGATGTAGAATCAAGGATGTCTTCACAAGGGGGTCAATGCTAAATCTTGGATGAATGTATGCTTGTGGCTCTTCTTTCTAGCTTGAGAATCTCTCTACTTGGTCATCATGGGAGAGAAACTGACATCAACTCAAGAAGATTGCATCTGCTTGAATTTATCTAGAATGAATTGAGACTTGGAGATCTTCAATTGGGTGTTTGCCTTCCAATCTTGAATCTAAATCCTCTATTGCGCAACTTGAAACCTTGCTTGCGCTTGAAATCACCAAATAGATTGCATATAATGTTGCACATAGTCATGGATAATAATGGATTTCAAAATGAGAGGCTTTGATGTCCTTTTATACTCATTGAGGGATTCAATATTGGCGAGTTGACCACAAATAAAGATTTGGAAGAAACACTCCGGCATTGGGCCTGGATCCCACCGAAGCACAGAGCTCTTGGACAAGGCTACAAATGGAAGCCTTTTCCAGGCATTGATTTTAAGATAGCTTGGACCTAGGGAAGTGTGATAGGTTTCAAGGGAAGAAAATAAATGAAGCGAGAATCAAGCATATAGGACATTCAGACCTAGAAATCACCAAATGGGGCCTAAAAGGTCCTAAAGCCTCCAATTATGGGTGCTAACTTTTTAGGATGGTATAAAATTTATCTTTGAATTCCATTTCATATTAAACATGTGATGTGCAGGTGGATAATTTTTTACACTTGACATACATCTCCAAAGCTCAATTCTTTGATTAATGAATCCAATGCTCATATCAAATCAATGAATCAAAAGTAAATGACATAGATCACAAAAACTATGATTTGGCCAACAATTAATTAGATTGGCCTAAAAATGTATTGGATTCAGCTACCAATTAATGAATTGATAGACCTGCAATGATTCGACTTGTACAAATTGAAGACACGTGCTTATTTTTGTAATACTTGTCTCTTGTAATGAAAGAGAAAAATCTTGCACCCCTTGCAATACTTATGACCTACAAAGAAGGCTCATTCTATGTCAGATTGTAAGTGGGTTTCCTTCCTTTGGATCATGTGGCCTATGTTTTCAATATGTAGGTTTGTAAGCTCTTGATGAGAGAACCAAAGCCTTTACAATCTAAGTAATCGACCGCATTCAACCATGCCTAAAAACAAGAAAAATTGGCAACTCTCCATTTCAATGGTCACTATTGACAAGAAAATTCTAGCTGGGTAAAATCAACTACCTTTTGTTAAAGTTCACGTGATCTACACATACATTAGATGTTATACTAGTCAAATAGCTATTTTATCTATATCTCATGTAAAAGAGAGATCTATTGAGGGACAATACATACAATTTCTCTAGTTTGAAAGTATACCCTTCATTTGCATTCAATTATACATATTGAATTATGAGTATTAAAGCTTCTTCTACAAAATTATTTCTTTATTTGGCTAGTGTTTATAATAAATTAATAAGTTTTCTATTTTAAAACTCAAATGATTTTTAGGTAGGGTAGGACTAATTATTAATATTATTATGTGATAGGTCCACATCATTCTTGAATTATTCTATGACACAAGTTTATTGGAATATTTTTTATTTAATGCTAAAATTATAGGAATATTTTATATTACATTTGAATGGGATAATTTTTGGTCTTCTTCATAATCATGGAATTTGCTTACCCTTGACCTTTCACATCTAGTTTCAATGGCAATTTTTAGACAATGTCTTGATACATTTTAAGACCCATGGAAGGAATCTTGATTTCTTCAAACAATTTACTTTAGTGTGATTCTTCCCTTCAAGTTATCCTTCCAAACGAATTATGTTTACATAAATAAATGTGTGTAACATTACTCCTTTATAATATACTTTAGTTTTTGGACACTTTTTAAGAGGGAATAAAATTTATATATGCTTCAATAATTTTTTAGAATTTTATTCATAGGAGAAACTCTTGATGTCTTGCATTACATATAGTATTGTCTTGCAAGAAAACATGACTTGATAACCTTAGAAAAGGGCAAAAGCATATACCCGATAACACATGTTTCAATATCACATTTGTAATGTGGAGAGAAAAATATATAAATGAACCATGTGCTATAGAATGTGTTATTGGAACTATTTATATTAAAGAGAATTGTAAGATCTTACCTACGATATTGGATTCTTATAGATATAAAAAAAACATTATAGAAAAAATAATATACCTATATTAAGTATCATATATATAATTTTTGAATCATCAAATTCAACTTTAATAGGTGTAAAGAACCTACTTATAATGGACGTCTATCGCCCTAATAAACTATCTAGGGAGCAAGCCTAGAAAGGATAGCTAACTTGTTGCTCACTTGTTTTATGAATCATTATATGCAATAGCTTTTAAACATGACAACTAACTATTCATGCTTATGCTCATGAAAGTGTACATCGATCTCCTTGCTACTTTTATAAGGAATACTATATGAACTTTGGCAAACTAGAAATGCATAATTTAATATTTTTGTCTTTGCATCAAGAATCAAGTTTAATTGATTATTATGTAACTAACTATATTGGTGATTCTATTTTAGATTATGCCTTCAAACAATTTGGTGTAGGTGTTAATACATGGATGATGTAATACTTTTATAAAAATATTATCTTCTATTGTTACCTTGAAAAAAAGGGTGAAATACAAAAGTTGCTCTTGAAGAATTAATATGGCTTTGAAGATTTATGGAAATTTTCAAATAGATACATGTAAAACTACCATCTTAATTAAATTTATTTCACTCTTTTGAAAGAGTATCATTTCTAAAGAGATAAAAGAACATTGAAGATCATGCTCATCTCACTAAAGTGAGAGTATTCCATCATAAAAAGTTCTCTCCAACTCCATCATAAAAGCACATTGAAGATCGTGGGCATCTAACTCAAGAAAAAGTATTCCATCATTGAAGATCTCGTCAATTATGTTCAAGAGAAAGGATGCTATGATATAAAAGATATTGGAATATTAGCCATCACTTATTAAAACCTATGCGGTGATTGGCTTTTTAAGGTGGTGCCTTTCAGGAGGAGTGGACATGACAACACATATTGGCTAAATCATAGATGTAAGACCTAATAGGCATAAGACCTTTAGGCATTAAATGCACCAAACTCAAATCAATGCTTGGCCTTAGGTGATGTCATTGAAGGGGTGTGTGCATGTCAATGACACCACCTAGTGGCTAAATCCTAGTTTTTAAATCCTACAAGTAAGCACAAATAAGTCCTAATATGAATAAAATGTGACCTCTATAGGCATTAGTAAGTTCTTTAAGGTTGTAGTAGGCACAAGTAAGTCCTTTTTTTAAAAATACAAGTAGGCATTAGTAAGTCTAGCATTTGTATTAAGTCCTACAGACATTGTAAAATCTTCACCTTGTAAAAGCATTGTATTAAGTCCTACAGGCACTATATAATGAACCTAGGGAAAAGTTAATTTGAAGAGACTGTGACTTCAATATAATTTATTATAAGACCTCATAGCATCATTTTTAAAATATTTTGATTATAAATAATGACAAGATGATTTTCATATAGTCCAAAATGCATGATCTTCATGTTGGCATATATTTGTGTTTGTTTTAATTACTATCAAAGAAGACATATGTTAGTGGGGTACTTCATTTCTTCTTTTATGGAAATTGACATGTAATGCCCCCTATTAACATTAAGGGGGGGTGTTAGAACACAGTGTTATTAGGGGTCATACCCTTATAACATTTATATATGATGTTCTAATATAAGTGTTAATAGGAATTCAAAATAACTGAGAGGGGGGGTGAATCAGTTATCCTCGGGTCTAGATGTGCCCACATAAAACTTTAAATCAACTTCAACACCTCAGATCTGCTCAGCAGTAATAAACAATAAAAGTGTGCAGTTTACTGTACTAATGAAATAAGCTTGCAGAAACTTAACAGTAAAACACAACAATAACATTCACACATTTTGAAACCATGATTTAATGTGGAAACCCAATATGGGAAAAACCACCAG
>MU224875.1:2010949-2037781 GCA_018584345.1 Thuja plicata | reverse complement strand
CTTTTGTTCAGAGGTTGGGATGGAAGTCAATATTACTAAAACTAAAGTCATGATCTTCTCTTTGAAAAAGAAAAAACAACACACTTTCATATTCAAGGACAGCCTGTTAGCAATGGTGGAAGAGTACAAATATCTCATAATTGACTTTTATTCTAGACTAAGTTGGGAGACATGCAGGTCAATACGGATTCAGGGTGGATGGAAGGCAGAACTTTGGGACTGAAGAACTAGGAAGACCCTCTTTGGTCTTTTAGTGGTTCTGATTATTCTTTATGGATGCGAGGTTTGGGGGAGCAGCGTATCAAATCATAAATGGAGACATAGAAAGAATCCAGAAGCATCTCATTACTACTAACCTCAAGGTCAAGGCAACGGTTCCTTACGAGATCCTTTTGGCAGAGGCGGGTATGTTCCCTATTGAGGCCTCAGCAATTATCCGACTGTTAGGTTATCTGAAAAAGTGGGAAGTATGGATAAGCATCGCTAGCCTAAATTGGTGGTTGAAGAGGAGTTAGCACATAGGAAAAAGAACGTGGAAGGAACAAAACAAGAAATGGTTGAACAAATGGAAGATTACCCTCCAGGAGTGTCCAAACACCAATCTGGAAATAAAGAAATGGGTTTAGAAAAATTCAAAACTGTCATGTGGACGAAACTGATAGGAAGAAAGAAAAAGGCCTACTATGTTAAGGAATTTAATCACACATGGGATCATGGGGATAAAGCCTATTTAAGGTCCACAATTAAAGGAAAGTCCAAAATTCTAATTGCTCAGTTAAGGACTAGCTCCCACCATTTACAATGTGAAACTGGTAGATGGATGGTCCCTAAAGAGAGGTGGGAAGAGAGAATTTGTGCTTTCTGCAGCAAAGGAGTGATAGAAACAGAATGGCATTTTATTAAGGAATGTGGGGTTTATGAGGATATTCGCAGCGAGTACAAGGATTGACTACAGGTGAGCAGCATGAAGCAACTTTTTGAAGAGGCAAGATTACACAAGACAGCAAGCTTCTTAATCCAGATCCACAACAAAAGGAACAACTTGGAGAAATCACAGCAGGATGTTTAACTTGCTCTTTGGTCCCTTAGACCGGTGGTCTCGTGGACGTCATTAAAAACATTTCATTTTATCCTCCACCATCAAGGCAACCTAAAAAGAACAACAATTCTAAACTTGTATCTTTTTGTGGCACATACGCTCATCTTGATTCACAGAGTTGGAAAAAATACATAAGGATTGAAGATTATGAAACTACACAGCATCAAAATTAATATTTTTTCAACATCTTCTAAAAGGTAAAAGCACTTGTTATAGTAAGAGATAATTTGCAACCTACATAAGAGTGAATGTTAGATTAATGGGCTTCAGATCACGTTTCCAAAACACATTTTTTTCTGTTTTCTTCGCTAAAGTTGGTTCGGAGAACGTAGAATTGTCTGATGTCGAATTTAACAAGTTACTCTTTTTGCTCAGCCTGGTTGCAAACCCCACTTATTCCTTTCTGGTCCTCATTTCCTTTTCTGGTTGTAACTGAATTACATTCTTCAGTTTTGCTTCTCCATAAGAATGTATATTGATTTCCAATATGTTGTAACTTAAATGATCAAACTTGCACTTCTTGTGACTCCTGCCGGCAAATGCTTGCCAGACTGCAATGTACATCAAGAAATTCTAGTTCACCCTCTGAATGCCATCACTTAAAATGCAATTTAGCATGTTAAGCTTCATGATTCGAATGCTGAACATGTATAATCCCTTAACCTGGTAAATAACAACAGATTAAATATTGTCCTGAGCAAACATTAGTGTTCTGTTTGTAATCAGCACTCTCAAATAGGATACTGACAACTACAACTGGTTATTTTTGATTCTGGTTTTGACTGTGTTCTTAATTTTCAATAAATTCTATGATTCAAAAGATTGATGAGAAAAAGGAACACAGTCAAAACCAGTAGCTCAAATAACATAAACATGGACTGGAAACCTACTGTCATTAACTAGAACTGATATTTGCCAGCAAGAAACAAATTATGAGTCAACAAAATATAAAAAAATAAATAATAACTATCAGTTAAAATCTATAGGTAGAAAGGAAGTAGAGAAAAATAAACAAGGACAATATCAGCACTATAAAGTTGGAAGTTTAAGATAGCTGGAGTGTAACTGATCGCATGACAGTCTGCCATCTATATATTCATGATGTTCATTAACTCTTGTGCTTCTAGTATGAGCATATTTTTCACTGTTAATTTTATATGCACAATAAAAAAAATGTTTTCTAACATTTTTTTTATATAGAAAGGAGTACATTTATACACCTAAACAGAGACAATGGCACATGAAACTTTGAAAGTACTTAATTTCAAGTACAACGCAAATTGTTCTTCCTGCGTTTCAACAGGAAGGGAAAAGCTTTAACAGTCAAGACTTTCAGTAAACGCTTCCCATGCATCAAGGTCACAAGGGCACATTCAAAACATCTAACAGAATATGTAAATTATTTCATTAAATGTTTGTCATGCCGGTTGTGAACACACCCTGAATCTTCATCACTTCAAACAAGAGAATGCTTGCAAGGTATTTCTTGAAAAAGTAATCATCATTTATACAAAAGTTGGCATTTTATTTCCGCTTAAATTTGGATAGCTAAGCAATTTGCAATTCATCTAAATATTATAATGGTCTCCTCTCTTCAAATAGTGTAGTTCAACCAAAATTGAATGAGGTAAGGGGATTGCAAAAGCATCTTCCAGTGCAGAAAAGCCTACCAATTAACCAATATAATATATTTGAGAATTCGCTCTATCCAATACTCTCACAGAACCTTCATCATCTCAAGATTTGCATGGACAACCAGACACTGAAAATGCACAAAAAATTTCAAACTTAGTACTTATTAAAAAAGAATAAGTAGGTTTTTTACAATTCTTTAAAACCTATTCAAAAAACAAATTTTGAAAGGCATATAAGTACTAGAACCTTACTTCATTATCTCTGTAAAATATGGCATGAAAATATACAATAGAGATGATTCTTCTATTGACTTGTGAGATTCTGCATTGCAGTGAATAGTGCAGATACATATAATCAATATAATGGACAAAGATATTGACAACCCTTAAAAAAGGTAAGAGCTTATCCATTTGGAGGAAAAATGGTGTCAATCGGACCTGTAACAAAAAAACTTTTGACAAATAAAGAATAGAGCTGGACAACTGGATAACATAACTGGAGCATTGCTAAAATTCTTTTCAGAAACCAGCAACATTTGAATTAAATAAATTCTCAAGTAGTGTAACAAATTTCTTATCAAGTGCAATATTTACAAGACTTGAAAAATGAAATGCAATAGCAATCATGCTAGTGCAAGGTTTTGATTCGACTCCAAACTCAGAAAATTCAGAAACATTCTTTGAAGGACAACTTCCCAAATGATGATATACAAACCCAATAATATTGGTTGTCAGTTAAACGGCTTTGAATTCAAAGGCCGTCATGTTCCTAAAAATGAGAATAAGATATATAGCAACATCAAGTTGCTTTGGTAACAAATGGAAAAGTATTTGTTTCAATTAAATGTAGGAAAGTTATTGCTTACACCCTTCGAGAAATTTGCACTGTTCATATTCTCTAGCTTTTGCTGCTCATTTTCTAAACCAGGAAAGTTTCCATTTGGTAGATGTTGTAGGTTCTGATCACCGTGAAGATGAGAAGAAAACCTACCTTTCCATGAAGACTTGAATGATAATGGTTTCCTTGGATGAAAACAATCCTTATATTTTCTATCTGAGTACCCATTGAATTTTGAGAATGTTCGAAAATTAGACTTCTGATTTTTCCATTGCCTCTTCAATGGCTTCAACATTTGGCTGTTTGTTGTCTTGTTTCTTCCTCTGCCATGCCGATTGCTGTTTTGAGGATTCATGGATGACACTCTTGGTGACAATCCTGGTACAGGTGGCTCTGGCTGCACATAGCTTGGATTAACAGATACATGCTGCCCCAAAAACTCTCTTGGATGCATTTCCAAAGGTTGCCGTCTCCCATTTGGTAATAGATGAGGCGCTTGCATTGCTAATGGAATGTTAGATGGCCGCATTTGGTGATGCAAGGTACGAGGGAACCCTCCAGCCATAGACTGCCCTATAAAGGGTCGATAAGGAATATTTGGCAGCATTGGTGCTGCTAATGAGTTGCCATTCCGTTCACAATGTAATGTAGGAGGTGACAATGGCTGGACCACACTACCAACTTTTGCATTAGGCGTTCTTCCTAGTTGCTCCAAAAGTGACAAAGGTATACCATATGAAAGTGGCATATATGGCAGGATACACCCATGAGGCTTCCCTACTGCATATCCTACTGCAACTTTTCCTTGGGGATAACCCATCATGAAAGGTTGTGCAGAAGGCATAACTGTTGGGCACAAGGGTGTGGATTTGGAGCCCAAGCAAAAATGTGAATGTCCAGGCAACTGTGTGGCTTGTGGCATGGCAGATTGGAAAGAAGATTGTCCTTTTACAAATGTATTAGACCCATTTAACACAGGCATGTCTTCACATGGTTGATGAGAAGGTGGGGCAGACTGCAATACAGGATCTGTACAAGGAAAAAATTTATCAGCTATGGTCACAGATTTTTCCTCGGAAGATATTTTGAATCCTTTTGTCACTGCATCCTGCCTTGCTCCAGTGATATCCTCTCTGTCAGAGGGAAGGATGAGAGACTCAGAATCCTTCCCATGCTTTATATTTCCTTCTGCACTCGCCAAGGTCATTTGAGAAGAAACTTGGTGTACGTTTGACTCTACTGGTTGATCCCAACGGCTTTTTCTCTTTCTAGGCCTTGTACCTCTCATCTGGCCCTCAAAAGTATGCTCTTCACTCAGTGTCTTGGTGCTATCTTGAACTGGAAAATTGTCATGATTATCATGGCTGACCTCATGTTGGTCTGACTGAGCAAAGGGACGCCATGCAGAATTTTCTGGCTCTGGGGATATTTGACTGGTGCAATCTATGGCATCTGTGTCTCTTGGATAGAAATTCTTTTGTCGCTTAACAGAGAACTTACACCTGTTGTTGGGGTGATCACCAACTGTTATCGCAGATTCACTAGCTAGTGATCTCTCATTGCTTCTGAAGATCTTTATGGGATGAGGCATCCAGTTATCTCGAAAAGACCTTGCAATTTGTTGAACCTGCAAAGTTTTGAAATCCATTTTCCAATATAAGAATAAAAATATTGTATGAATAAATAATACTTACACTTTAATATACATTGTGCAGGCGTAATAATTATTTTCTTCCTTAATTCATTTGGTCATTCACCAGAGAAAAGACAAAAATGAAAGATTCCAAACATGAGTAAACAATCTCAAACATACAACCTAAAATAAATATGATCCAAATGAATAAAAACAGAAGTTTTTAAAAGGCACCACAGGAAATTAATCTCACAGGAGAACAACTGTTAGTGAACAAAAGATTGACTCAGTTGAAAAAGACTTGGGTAATGCAACAGTTTCAATGGGCCACATAATAATTCGGAAACCATTTTCCATGACAACTTGAGCTACCACAAATGAAAGCAGCTGGCTCACCCAATAAACAAAATTGAAAAAAAAATACTATGTTCAGTAAATTACAATCATGCCAGAAGTTGACAGAAAAGAAGTGCATAGATCCTTTCTTGAAGAAGAGAAAGATGCTGAATAAATATCCTTTTACCATACCGTGTGCAGAAACTACAAGAATAGAAATGACTTGTTAAGTGAACCAATCACAAAAGAATCAAGCCTAATCAAAACATCAGACTTACGTAATTTTCTCACATTTCTTGACAAAAAGAGCTTATATGTTTAACATGTTAATACCCACAAACATTTTCAAGTTGTTATTGGCAGAACCTTGCAAAAATTACCAAAATTGGTTACAAAAACATCCAGTTAGTCTCTGTCATACTGTCACATGTACAAAAATTAGTTAATACAATTGAGATGCAATAAAAACTAATAAATCATCTTGCTTTCACTCCAACAGCAAGGATGAATGTTCATCACCATGATGATGTACGCAGCTGCAAACATGCAATAGTTTGTGCCACCTCAAACATAGCAATGTTTAATGATCAAATAAAGAAATTTTAAAAAAAATGGATTAGATATGTAGAAATAGATCTTTTAAAAAGGTAGTGCAATGAAAACACATAAATGGTACAGACCCCATAAATAAATGAATCATTTGAAAAAAATGTATCATACCAAACAAAATTTTACACAAGCCATACCAGCTGTCAAAATTGATATCTAAACAAGAACAGAATAGAATATAAAGTTGTTAGCATCCACAAGGCAGAAGAAAGCCTAAGAGAACCATCTTTTTAAGAGTAACGAGGTCGTGAATTTAACCAAAGAGATACGAGCTTAGAGAGGAAACACTCCCAGTTAACCATTTTATATCATAGAATATAATTGTACAAGTTGATCTACTAAATTCATTCCAATCTATTACACATATATCGAATCTAAAAGGCAGCATCCCATTCCATATACTGGTTTACGGGAAAACTGTAAGATGTCTTTTTCTAAATACCATAAAAGAACTATCATTAATTTAATATGTACAGCCGAAGCATAGATGGCATTAGAGAGAAATATCTAATCAGTTAAGAAAATTATTAGACCAGAAATCCATAGTGGAGACATTCTCATAGACTATAGCACCAGGGAAACAATTTTATATCTGAAACAGTTTAACCCCAAACTCCAGGTTAGAATTCAAATTTTAATTATATAACATCTAAAGTATCTTCATGGATACATGCAAACATCAATCATGATGTTCAAGATGCTAGTGAATAACAAGCAATCCCTCAACCATGCTTCAATTAAGATTCCAAATGCATGTTCAGGTAAGATTCCAAATACATGTTCAGGTGAAGTCACTATATTCCAATGCAATTATTTGGATCAACCCAACCATGTAGCTAAGTTGAAAGAAAAAAGAAAAAAAAACTAAGAAAAAAAAATTCTTTGAAAGAAGTGGCAAAACAAGCACATCCACAAGGACATGTGTACTAGCCAGAATGCGATGCCCCTGCCAAACTGAAGATCGCTGCCTTTAATCTGGGCAGAAGAAATGAAAAGGGCAGCGATTCAGTTAAAAGGATGGATTCCTATTAATTAAAGATTATTGGCAGCAATTCCTCAAAATATACAATTAAATAAACATATCAAGGCAGCTCTTGATTATAGTGAGGTGTAACTCTTGCAAAGGAATGGTTTGCACGAGGAGGTGTGACTCCCTCACATTTGAAGATATAAAAGGGAGAACAATTCATCCAAGAAAGGCATCAAATTAGATTATCAATTTACAAGCAATTCAGCATATGAGTTCAGAACTTCATAATTAAAACAACTAGTCATTCAGAAAAATATAATTCAATTCTTTCAAAATCATTTATAAAAACATTCAAGGATTGAATTGTCAATCCATCACCAAATATTGATCAGCAGTAGTCTAGCAAATGCATCAAGTTATCTGTTTTAAATTCTAGGTAGTGTTTGCAAATCAGAAGGAATAAATCCCCTCCAGGCCACGGAGTGGGCTAAGGGTTGGAAGTACACAATCTTTTCATGCCCTTGACAAGTAAGGGATGGGCTCCTTGGTATTGTCACTACTGAGTTAGGGATGGAGACCTCTAATTCAGCAAAAACAATTGGGGCATGTCTTGAGCAGTTCCATATACTGATTGAAGTGGCAGAAAATAGATAGTATTAAATAACAATGATATATGCATAATAATGATGTTAAAGTCATTTTGACAAACAGTCATGAACGGCATGAATCTGTTTCAGAAGTTCCATATAAAATTTCACTTAGCTGTCACTTTACAAAAGGAAACTCTTTAACTTTCTTACCAGAGGAATAAAGAAATACATGGAAACCTATCACGCATGATGCCTAGATCAGAGATATAATTTGTAGTCTATTTAAATGTACTTGGGATCTTATTGTAAGCTACAATTTGTACGTATATCTATTTGATCCTATGCTAATGCACATAACTATGAATCATTTAAATTACTCACGAAAGACCCCAGCCAGAACACTGGACTTCTGAATCATCATGTCAATGGATCACCAAAAGTTAACCTTTTAGTATTTAAGAAATTATGAACAAAAACCATTATTTAATGTCTCGTGAGTCTTAACAAAGTGCCAAGCTAATCATCTGATTGATTTTTTACAAGGTTCCACAGTGTTTCGAGGACAGGGATGGAGGATTGGCAGGGGACATTAGTCCGAGGGCCATTTTTTCGGGACAGTGGTATATAAATTTTAGAGAGAGAGAGAGAGAGATGTCAACAACTGATAACAACAATATCAATATGTAAATAAATCATGAGAGCAGGAGTATAACAGAAAGATAAACTTCAATGTATAACAGCAGTATAAACATTAAAACCAGCCAATTTCTTTAAAAAAATATTGATACCATAACAATAATATAACAGCGGTACAAAATTTATAAGTTGCTTTCACAAATATAATATGATTTCACAATCATTTAGTTTTTGGTTGTGAATTAAAAGATCAAATTTTTTAGAAGTTTTAATTCATTTTATTCTGATGACATAGTTAAAAAATTCACTCACATGTAAAAACGTTTATTTAAAATGAACAACAAAAAATATATTTTAAACATTGAACTTTTCAATATTTAAAATAAAAATAATTAATCTCTCAAAGCAACATGAGGCACAATGACAATGGGGGTAGTGACAATGAACTGAAATGAATATGATTTGCAACCTCATTAGAGCATGGAAGTGTTGGGAGTGGAGGAGAGCAGCCAACAAATCCATATGAGCGCCCTTCCCTTGCCTTGAAACCTTATGCAAAGGACCCTTTTAACTCAAAAAAAAAAAAACTTTACTCCAACTTGTGACAACCATCGATGCTAAAAGAAAAATTCAAAGGGGGGTAAGGTGTGGTTGTGTCACATTTGCATGTAAGGTTTAGAGAAAGCTACATTAAGATATGGTCTCATTTCTTGAGTGCTACACGTCGTGGATTTAAGGTTTGTCCAAACACAAAGGAGGATGAGAAGATGAAGGCTCGAAGATTGCATTACATTTTTCTAGACAATCATCTATATATATGCAATCAATGGTTGGTAGTGGTAGTAGTGACATTGCCACAAGATAAAAGATAAGATAAGATAAATTTATTAATGTCCAACGAATGACCACAAAATGGGTCAAAGGGACTGCCAAGAACACAACAGGGGACCAGCCCACAGCAGGGTCACCAAATGGTGCCTGAGGGAACAAAGCAGAAGCAACAAGAAACAAACAACAAACCCAAACAGACTAACAAGAAAACAAGAGAGGGGTGGAGCCCAACAAAGAGACCATGCTGCCCCTACGAGGCCGAAGCACCAGCAAAGAACCCACGAACAAAGGGGTAAGACAAAGAACAAGGAGGGGCCCCGGATCGTCTCTAAGAAGTCCTAGAGGACGGCTGTCGCTGGGGGATCCCAGAGGAGGTGGGCCACTGCTGAAAAGATCCCTCGCGGGGCTTAACGGATCTGGAAGAACCTGAGGGGCCAAGCCAACGTTTGGTACCCCGAGCCAAGGGGAGGGCCAATGAAGGAGGTGATAAGCTAACAAGAGTGTGCATGCGCAAGAGCTTGGCGCTGAAGAGAGTTTCTAAAGCCTGGTGGCTTCTTGGATGTAAAGGGAAAGACACCTCTGATCTATGAATCTGAAGAAGGTGGGGAGATCTTGAGACTCTAAAAAGACAGTAGAACCTCCCCCTGATCTCATAATAGATAGGACAGTGAAATATGAAGTGGTCCTCGGTCTCAGGCTTGCTGAGGTTGCAGAGTTGCAAACCTTGTTCTCTCTATCCAACTTGTTGGAGCTCTAAATTTTTAGCAAAATTTGGAGCCCTATATAGTGATAAAACTCTGAAAAATGGCATCCTAAACTCCATGCCCAATAATTTATGATATGATAGAGTACATGAAATGTGATACAAAAATATATTACTTTTCAATTAAAAGTTGAGGGAGTAAGGAAGCAAGCTTTGTGACAAGAACAATAAAAATTCTTTAAGCAAAGGTTTCAGAGATGCTGGAATTTAGACCTGTTGTAAAGATGATATCGACAAAGAATGAAAATGATCAAACATTGAAAATCTAAAACAGACCGAGTTTGGAAAATCGAATTTCCTAACTCCAGTAAAAATCTGTTTTGGATTTTCGGCCAAAGCCAAATCCAAAAGATAGGTGGTTATTAGTTAGTTTGTTGATTAGTTTTATCAAAAGAAGTTTTTAAATTTTAACATAGGGTGGTGTCTCTTCACCCTAAAGGGGTGTGAAAACCATTCATCCACATATATATGTGGTGTAAAATGTAAACAAAATATACAACAAAGATACAATATTTTACAGATTGGGTAGTTGGATTAACAACTTGTAACATGAATTTGGATGTGCCATTTTTTTTTAAAATCGATAAAGATAAGTGTTTTTTCTTTCATCTGTGGGAATTGATTCAATTTCATTTTCAATTAGTCCCTTGGATAAAATCTTTTGATTTTCTTCAAAGTGATAGTTAGATGTTGCATACTTTTGATTAAATTTACAGTTTTATTATCAATTGGTCTTTTCATCTTGCATGGTTAAATTCAATTGATTTGTGGCCACAATCAATCGGTCTATCATTTGAAAAGTTAAATTCAATTGAAATAGCCGTGGATTTATCTTGAGATACATGCTCATTTGAACACCTTTGAAGTGATATGTTTCTTGCAAACTGGCTATGAGGTTGTACGTAGGGTTGGGATGATTTTGACTTTATTGCCCGTGATAGAATAAGGCACTGATCTACTCATTAATTGGATTATGGTTATTTCAGTTTATTGTTTAAGGTTTTGTGACATCCTATCAATCTGTTCTTTTCCATTTATAATATATTTTCTAAACATTGTTTCAATTACTCAGTATTTCAGTTTTGCTGCTTGTGATATATTTCTTTCAAGTGACTTTGCCATACTTGAGAGAGTGGATTTCAAGTGTGTTCTATCTGCTATAAAAAGCCTTAGGACTTGAAGGATAAGTTTAAGGTATAGGCTTACCAGCCTTGGTTCTGCAGAGCCAAAATTGCAGAAGGTTCGACCTTGCCTTGGTTGAATCTTGTTAGTTGGCCAAAACATTTCGGTTTCCCAGCATTGGATTAGCATGTTCATAGGAAATCCAATCTGTTGATTTGAGCACCAACACAAATAATGAACCATCTCAATGCGAAGCCGATGTGAGCCCACCTTGAGGAACCGAGGGGAATCCTGAGGGAATGAGACCAATGGTGGGATAGGTACGGAGGGTGAATAATGATCTTGTCCCGAATCTCAAGAAGGTGTGTTGCATAGAACGCCAACTACAAGTATGTTCTGTTGCCAAAAAAATTATGCAAATTGCTTCCTACTTCATGTGGCCCATTCCTCTTCAAAAAACTGATCAAAGATGTAGCCTCTAATGGTCCCTCATTTGTCCCTCTTGGAGATCATAAACCATGCATTACCCTCCAAGATAGAGAATATTCTAAGGTTAGCTTACTATTGGAGCATTTGAGGTAAACTTGGAACAATAGAAGTTGTTTTATTGTGATGGATGAGTATACCGATATTAGACATTGGCCACTCGTCAATATCATAGTCACATAACCAGCTGAACTTGTTTTTTTAGATTCATTGATTGTTCAATGAAATGTGATGCAAACTTCCAATTTAGCATTTCGAAAGAGGCCATGGAGAATGTTGGGGCCTCAAATGTTGATAGGTGGACACTGATACACCACATGTGTGCAAATTGGTTGGTATGATGGTAGAGGGTGCTTAAAAGCACATCTTTTGGACCATGTGTGTTGTGTGCATGCATTGAACAATGCACTAAAAGACAAGAAAAATAGTGGTGATAGAAGCTAGAGACATTTGCAAACACCACACTTCACTCTCTTCAACACATTTTCAAAGAAAGAATTCCTCAAACTTGAGGAGATAAGAAATGTCAAATACTTCAATTTGTTAGAGAGGATGTTTTAGGTGCATGAGCCTCTACAATTGATGATGATTAATTCAAAGTGGATCATATGGCATGATTCAAGCTCTACTAAAGGAAAAACCATCAAACAAAGGATCCTTCATGACGATTGGTGGTCCATTCTTGAGGTAGGACATTGTTCATTTTATTAATAAATTGTTGATTTTCAATATTAAATTTCTGATTTAATATTCTAATTTTATTGTTCAACATTTCAACTTTCAAAGTTTCTAACTTGTAAATTATTTTTTTTTATTTTTTTTTGCATCTTGTGGATATGTTTGCTCCATCTCACATGTTGTAAATGTCATTAATATGCTATACAGACTCTCCTAGACTTGGAGAGAGATATGAAACATTTACAACATGTTTGAAAAGTTGAAGCAAACAATTTTGGCTAGATTTCCTAATTTGAGATTATATGGCAACCTATTAAGCCCATTGTGACTCAGAGGTAGAACATAATGAACACCCCACTTCATAGGGAAACCTTTGCTCAAAATCCCAAATGCTATGCAATAAAGGTTGAAAGGTTGTTTCCTTGTAATAATACAGAGTTGAAAGAAAGGTTAATGAAGGCCTATCAAAAGATGTATTTAGTTAAGGAGTCGACAACAAGTTTGCTCATAATGGCTTGTCTTCACAAATATTCACTCATAATGGCTTGTCTTCACAAATATTCATGGTACAACATTCAATAAACCAAGGGCAAAGATAGAAAGAGCTACATTGCCTTAAACTGACCCCTTATTGGATGTGGACATGGCATGGAAAGGATACACTAGAGCTACATATGCTTGTCATTTGTCTCCTTTCACAAGTGGTCAATTCCTCTGCTGCAAAGAGAAATTGGTCCACATTTGGCTTTATCCACTCCCTCAAGCGAAATAGGCTTACCTCTAGGTGATTGGAGAAGTTAGTGGTTGTGCCTAGTGCTCTCCAATTTCAAGATCGTCAAACTATAGAGAATTGACAGACTCCATCTTCACGATGGGATGTTGATCCCAAAGACGTCGCCCAATTCGATGAGGAGGCACAAGAAGAATCTATTGGGATTCCATTGGATGAGTTAGATCCTCACAATGGAAATGACTCAGAGAAGAGAAGTCTGACTTTGATTCAATGTTAGAGACAGCAATATACTTCTTTGTTTGTGTATTCATGTTGTAGTTGAAAGTGAAACTTGCAGCCCTTGGACATTTTGTTGCAACTTGTATACTATTTTTTAATATCACATGCATATTAAAAATAAGCTATGAAAGCAATTATGTTTTGACATTTGCTAATTTGTTTGATTCTTGTGAATTCTCAGTTCAACATAAATGTTATGTGTTAAGGATCTATAATTTATAGGATTAATGATTTTCAATGTTATCGTATGAAAATTTCCATGTACTTTTTAAATTTTACCTTTTTTATATAGTCGTCCCCTTTGCCATCCCTTGTTGTCCCCAAAAATGGCCTGAAAAAATGTCATCCCAGAAACTTGTCCCTGTCTTGGAAACTTGGGGTAACATTGGTGTCCATTGTCATTATAGCATTTTGTAAGCTGTTTGCAGACCTATGTAACAGGAAAAAACTCTATGATTTGTTTAATATTTTGAACGTGATCTATAAACTGGGTGTTATCTATTAGTGCAAAACATCATGTAAATATTATTATGTGTATATGTGTTATGTCCCCTTTTTGAAGTAGGATTTAATATTAAACAATAATAATAATCAAATTCAGATATAAAAGAATAAAATTATAATATACGAAGAAAGAAGAAAGGAATGGGAAGAAGATAAGAAAGTGAGTCTTTCAAAGGGCAGCAATGATGAAGGGTTGTCTCTTTGAGAGGGTAGTAATTATGAAGGTTGTGACCCTCTCAAATGGAGTAAGGAAGAAAGAAGAAGGGAATGGGAAGAAAATAAGAAAGTGACTCTTTCAAAGAGCAGCAATGATGAAGGGTTGTGTAATTATGAAAGATTGTGACCCTCTCAAATAGCAGAAATGATGACGAGTTGTGACCCTTTCGAAGAGTGGTACTTGTGAAAGGTTGTAACCATTGCAAAGGCCAGACATGTTAAAGAGGTGTGACTCTCCCTCACATTGAAAGATATAAAGGGGATAAGGTTTCATTTGAGGAGGAGATCCCAGGGGAGATCAATTTGGGGGATAATATATCATTCATAAAGGCAACAATGAAAAGTGGTGACTCAATTCTTAGGAAAGGTGGTGACCCTTCCACCAATAAAGTATAAAGGAGAATTCATTCCAAGCATTCAAGGATGACTTATTAATCATCACTCGTGAATCCATTAAAACAAATTCTTCATTCATTCACCAATAGGTAAACCCTCAATAAATCAAGCAAACAATCATCAAATCCACATCAATCATCACTTCATTTTGGGATCGAGAAAACAAACAATTCAGCAATCAATCTCTCTCTATCAAATCAGCATTCATTCAACCATCATTCACCAATGTATCAAACAAGAATTCATTACATCATCACTTATCAATCATCTAATCAACAATTGCTTAATCATCAGTCACCAATACCTCAAATCATACAATCAATCTAAATATTAAGGAAAGTGATTGGTATGCAATGTGATGTTATTGTTTAATATATAATCTCTTATGTATTTTGTATTTAAATGAGAAATTTATGAGTTGTGTATTGTGTATAGATCAGTACAGTGATATCATTGCAGCCAATTAAATAACAATTGAAGAAGGTTTAAAAACTAATTACATTAGTAGTTCTACTAAGGATATTACAATACTATCAAAGCATTTACTAGCATGCAATAACCACACTAAAACTTGGCCTCATAGTAATTGTGTTTGTCATACACATATAGTTTTTCATGTACGACATCACAAACTTCCAATGGCACAATGTCGCAAGTGACTACATCCTACATGGGCTATATTGCATACTTGAAAACATAGTTTTCCGACTCGGACTCAGAGAGTACTCGGCAAGCCCCAAATTTTCAACTTGGGAAAAACTTGACAAAAACTCTGGAAAAACTCGGCATCTTAGAATGTACTAAAATTAAATTCTTTTGTAAAATTCAATTATCATCTTGGAGAGTAAATGCAAGGTTGAATAGCAAAAACATGTGAAAAACACATTTTCCCTGTGTCAACATTTTTACCCATGTTTTTTGCACCTATAAAAACACAAGTTAAACTTGTGAAAACTTGCCCAATGAAAAAAAAAATAGAGTACTCGGCGAGTACTCACAGATTTTGCAAACTATGCTTAAAAGTACACAGTCAGCTTACCTAAATATCTTTTCCATGTTGCAACCATCCCAAAGTAAACCTCTAGGTGCACTTTAGTGGAGAGTTCCATGTTATAAGCATCCCAAAAAGTTAGACTTCGAGTGCACTTTAGTGGAGACATCAAGACAATTGACTATGTCTTGTGAATTGATGTTCTTTTGGCTTCTCCTATTATTGATAAAATGCATAAGTTGCCCAATTAGAAATGAGGTATATTATTGTCTCCTTTGCAATTCACTATCTTGGGGGTTTTCAGAGACATACATATTTAAGAGCCCTCATATATGTTGTCTTGAAAGGCTACCCTTTTGCTTGCACAAAGGGCAACATGTGTTAGGAAATCACAAGAAGTATGTGTAGTAGAGAAATAATCAGTTGAGATTAGATCCTGGGTATGAAACATACCTAAATATTCACTCAAGAATCCAAGATGTATTGGGAGTCAGGACACAATGAAGATAATGTCAAAGTTACCGAAAACGACATATCCCAACTCCTGGAACGTGCATTGTTGTATTTGGCACGGATACGGATACGGTATGACACAGGCACGATAGGAAAAACGTTTTCATTCGTTTCCAGTTTTTTCACCCGTGCCAAAATCGGCAGAATACAATTTCAAAAATAATCAAACGAATTTTTAAAAAACTCCAGTTAAATATCGTTTTTCTCAACCATGCCAGAATCAGTAGAATAAATTTTTTTAAAAATAAGCAAATAATTTTTTTTTAAAAGTCCAGTTAACCACCCTTTTTTCAACCATGCCAAAATCTGCCAAAGGGAATTACGGGAAAAATTGAGCCGAATTTAGGAATATCTTAAGTTAACATTAAATTTATTCGATACAAACAAGAAATTTTTGTTATAAATAAACAGGAACCTCAAAGTGATTGAGTATACAGCATTCGATTTGCATACGATTGCGGCGTGTCTCTGCATCATTTTGGCGAGCTCCTTCTGAGTCTGCAAAATTTTTTTAGGGCTCTCTCTTTCTAGTTGGTGTTCCAACATCATTTGCACTGTTGACTGTTGGTAGTTCCGGCTTGCATATTCCCTCTATCGGGTTCCATCCATCGAATTTTTACCTGGCTGTAGCGCAAAGGTATGATTTTCAATAGTTTTTTTTAAATTTTGATAGTTTTTTGGATTTTCATAGTTTGATTTCTGTTTAGATTCTCATTTTTATATTTTATATGATTCCATTTTTTATATAGTTCGTCGGTAGCATTAAAAGTTCTAGCTTATAAAATGTAGTATAATAATTATATTTTAATATAATTTAGTTTAATATTATTTAATTTTAATATGATTTTAATTAAAATTTATAACTGTCCAAAATCTAAATTAAATTTTGATGTTTATTTTATTTAATTTTTTAAAATTTTATTTAGTTTTTTAAATTTATAATATTGTTTTTAGATTTATAAAACTGTCAATATTGGATATATTATTTTAATGAAATCAACTAATATTATAATAGCAATATAATTATATACAATTTATTTATTTTATATTATTTATATTTTATTTATTTTAAATTAATAAATAATTTAGAATTTAATTGAATAAGCTAGACGGTTGTAAAATTAAATTTAAAATAGTAAATATTGAACATATATAATATTATAAATCATTTAAATTAGATTGTTTAAATCAATTTATAAATTATAATTTGTATTTTATAAACTCAATCTATAATTGTTTATATTTTTAAATTTTATTAATTTTTTTTGGCATGATATTACTCATGGCATCATCATCATCTAATGTCAAAGCGTTAGAAAACAAGTGGATCAAACCAAATACTAAATCTCCATTATGGAAATATGTCACCATCCTTGAAAAATTTCAAGGTGGCGGAGGTTATAAATGGATGAGTGTTTAACTAATTATAATGGTTCTTATAGCAGGGTTCGTGTGCACCTTTGCCACATAAAAGGTACAGGATGTGAAGTAAGCCTTGGTCCAAAAGTTGGTGATGAACCAAGGAAGGGATTGTCGTTGAGAAAATTGCAAAGTATCAAAAAGAAGAGGATGAAGCTAATAATCGGGTTCAATCATCAAATCAAAGGTCATGTCTAAATAAACCTCCTTTGCATCCAACTTCAAGAACATCTAGTGGTTACAAGAGGAGCAATTTAGGACCTCTTGAAAAGGCATTTAATTTGCAAAGTCGAGAGGATACAGATCAGAATATTGCACGTTTGTATGCGAATGGAATTTCATTCAATGTGGTTCGCTCCCCATTTTGGCAAGAGATGGTTAGGTCTATTAATGAAGCTCCAAAAGGAAACAAAAGCCCACGATACGAGAAAGTGCGTACCACCCTTTTGGCAAAGGAAAAAGATATTATTGATATACAATTGCAAGTGATTCGAGATTCATGGAAAATCTCAGGAGTTTCTATTATTTGTGATGGTTGGAAGGATACTAGAAATAGTCCACTCATCAATGTGGTTGCAATGAGCCCAAAAGGGGCAATGTTTTTGAGAGCAGTGGAATGCAAGGCTGAAGAGAAAGACACCCAATTTATTGCTAACATTCTAATTGAAGCAATTGAGTCAGTTGGGCCAAAAAGTGTTGTTCAGGTGATCACAGATAATGCAAAAGTGTGCAGAGCAGCAAGGCTGGTTGTGGAAGCAAGATATCCAAATATTTGGTGGACCCCTTGTGTAGTTCATTCTTTGAACTTGATACTACAAAAAATTGGCAAAATTCAATGGATACAAAAGATTTATGAAGAAGCCAAAGAAATTCAGATGTTTATCTCTAATCACCACATGTCACAGACTATTTACAGACAAATTCACCAAGCTAGAGTTGTTAAAGGTAAGTTTATTTTGTATTAAAAATATTCAAATATATTATTTTTATTAAATGTTTTTATGTATTATATGTAAGACTTGTATGTTTTTGAAAATTATTATTTCTTAATTGAAGGTAGTTGAGACGCAGTTCACTGAGTCAATATACACCCTCATTCGTCATTGTGATATGATAAGCCAATATTAGCTGACATATATGATTGCATAGATACAATGGTTGACCAAGTTAGAGATTTTATTATAGCAAAAGAACAAGACCCCTATCAATTTTTTTATAGGGAAATATATGAGGTAATCAAGAAAAGATGGGATAAACTGACAAGTCCCTTGCACCTTTTGGCATATGCTTTAAACCCCAAGTACTACCATGCTGATATATTAGCATTGCCAAATAGGACAGCACCGAATAAGGACGTTGAGGTTGTTGAAGGCTATAAAAAAGCTTTTAAGAAAATGTTAACAGATCCTAGAGTTGCTGCAGAGATTCGAGATGAGTTTGGGACATTTGCTTCATCTGATGGAACTTATGCAGATGTTGATGCAATGGAAGATAAAAAAATAAAAATAAAGTGGTGGAACTTCCATGGTGCTACGACTAAACATTTGCAAAAGTTGGCTATCAAACTTCTGTCACAGGTATAATTTTATGTGAATTATTCTAATTTAAATTATTTTAAAATATTTTTTATTTTTATTTTTATTTGATTGTTTGACTTTGTAACTTATAATTTAAACTTTTTCTTTACAAGTTTCAAGTTCTTCAGCATCTGAGAGAAATTGGAGTAGATATGGGTTCATCCATTCTGTGAAACGAAATAGGTTGGCAGGCAGCAAAGCAGAGGAGCTTGTATATGTACATTCCAATCTCCGTCTCTTGTCGCATTCCTCCACAGACTACATGAAAGAACCCTAGTAGACTTTGGGATGTACAACCTGAGATAAGTGACATTGATGTATCCATAAATGCATCGACGCATCTCAATCTCAATGTTGAGAATTCTGACACGGTTGGTGGATCCTCTAGTGAATCTTCAATGGGTTCTAAGAGTCTAGTTGGTGATCACACTCGATCCAATCATCCTAACTCTTCAAAGCATCTTGATGATCTAGATCCCGAATTTCAAGAGAATAGTGATGATATTTTTGATAGCATGTGATTCTACCAAACAATTGATGTATTTGAATTTTGTTTTAATAATAAGACTATATTTAAATATAGTATTTTGGAATATGTCACAATTGTATGTCCATATTGCTTTAACAGTAATGAAAATATTCTTTAATGGCTTAGAAAATTGTGTTAAACATATATGTATATGTTTCTTATGAATGTCGTATCCAAATGAAAGGTCTCAAAAAATAGTTGTATCCGTACCCGATACGGTACACATACCCATATCCATATACGTATCCGTGTCCGTGCAACTTTGGATAATGTCCACGAAAATTATGAAAAAATGAGATAAATTGTTGATTCCAAGTTCCATCTTGTGGGATTCTGGTGACATTCATGTAAATAGTCCTTGTATATGTTGTCTTGGAAAGCTTTCCTTTTGCTTGCACATAGGGTAATATGAGTTAGGGAACCATGGGAAGCACATACAAAAAGAAATGATCAGTTGAGATTAGAACCTTGGGTATGAAACTTGCCTACGTCCTCATTCAAGATGCCTTTGTACACAATAGTGTCTCCACACCAAAGAGAAATAAGATTAATTATTATCTCCTTTCGAAATTGCTATCTTGTGGGTTTTCAGCGACATACATGTAAATAGTCCTTCCATAAATTGTCTTGAAATGCTACCATTTTGCTTGCACATAGAACAATATGTGTTAGGGAACCATAAGAAGCGTGTACAACAGAGAAATAATCGGTGGAGAATAGAATATTGGCTATCGAGCATACCTATCATACCTATACCTTCATTCAAGATGCCATTAAACAGAATAAAGATAATGTCCACCAAACTTAAAATTGACAAGTTGTGGAGGCATAAAGGGGGCCACAACCATCTATTAAATAGTGCAGTCACTGCAGATCACTGTAGTATATTTTAAATAGTCAGGAATGCTTCCACAACCCGTTATGTAAGGGTTGAGATTTTTGGCCCATACAATCTAGGTAGCATATAGGAGGGCCAAGTTCAAAAAGTAATTCACAGATGTACAATTTTACATATAATATTTTGAATCTTTGATTATGATGCCATTCATATTACAACTTGCAATATATTGAACTAAACCATAAATCATGTATTTTCTCTATCCAAACACTTCCTAAAGCTGGAGTAGTGGCTATAAAAGTCTAACGCTTCAAGAAAAGATGTGCAACTATTTACACCAATACATGGGGCTAAAAGATGAAGAAGAAGAAAATAGAATATAAATATTTATTTACATTTACTCAAAGAACGAATCTGTACCTGCCAATCAGAGTGGCCTGTCAAAGCACATATCGATGATCTTAAACTGCAAAAACAATGATAATGAATATGTTATAAAGGCAATTTTGGGAAGGAAAATCTAACAAATTAATTTATGATTTATTCATAAGAGAAATTCCATAAATAAAAAAATATATGAAGATTCTCTATTATGTATAATTATTGTGTTTTCCCACATTATTAAAAAGTTAGAAGCAGTAAACAAAACATATAACGTCATCAAAAATAGTCCCAAGACAAGTTCCACATCAGCAGACAGAAAATTTCATTGTGTGAAAGAGATTTCATGATCTAAAAGACTAAAAAATGTTCCTACTACCTAGTGTCCAGTGGAGTATCTAATAACCTAGTGACCAATCAAGAAGCATGCACTTCAACATTTTTCCAATTCTACCAATTACACACAAAAAATGTATCTCAAAAAATCTATTACATGATATCCCATGAAAGCATGTATTGTCTTGACTCTAAATTTTTCATGTACTCGCAGAAACCTTGACAAATTCTACATATGAGAAGTAATTCCCAATTAAGATGAAAATGTTTTTGCATAATGTTAACCCAAGGAGAGAAGAGCATCACTGCAACAAGTATTTATGCATCAACAAGACCATTGCTAACTCAAACATATATAATTAGAGACTGACTGAGGCCACACTCACAAACAAGAAACCTCTCTTCTGACAACCAAATAGCAGCACCCACCCTCCTCATGATGGCCAAGGCTTAAATTTTCTAAATTACTATCTGGCATAAAATGGTATAAATAATAACTGAAAGGCTACATCAACTTATGTAAGTCTTTATATAGAGGAGAATTACCACAGTTGCAATACATATAATTATCACTGCTTTCAAAATACATACATCATAATTAATGATTCCTATTATTGGATGCTTACCCCAGCCTAGAGATAGATCACTCAGTTCTAGTTTTCTTCCCTATCTCTGTAATTACAACTCTTAGTATCATAAATTGAATCGTGTTATGGCAGTAGTTTGGTGGTTGTAATTTGTGTTCTATAGATCACTAAAGCAGAGAGAAATAAATAAAAAATGTGAACTAAGCTGAAAGTGCAGTTAGCCTGCACATTATATGGACATGTTATTCAAGAGTACAATGATAAACATACATCTTACGGTTACCAAATCAACATTGACATGATAGTACAGCACTCTAATGATAACAAAATTTATTTACTTATTGTCATTGTAAAAGGATTGTAGAATAATATCCCTTGTGGCAAAAGTTAGATTCACTAGTGGTATCAGTTTATAGCCTATTTAGTAATTCTTGCAAGGCTATCAGCTAGGTTGTAATTGCTTTTTTTCATATTTGGGTAGTGGTGTCTTAGTTATTGTTTGAATATTGTTAATGTGAACTTGAAGTAATACGTTGATTGCAATAAGGAAGATGTTTGTGAAACTACATAAGTTACATCCTGTTGATGTGATCATAAAGCATTTATCTTAACCTAGTATAACCACATTAAACAAAAAATAGTCATGTCCCAAACTAGAAGATATAATTCTTAGGAACCTAGGATGCCCTGACACTTGATGTAATTTTGTGTTATGAGATAAAGATGAACCCAACTACTCAAAAGAATGATAAGTGAATGAGTTCTTTGTTTGTGTTAGTATAGATAATTTGATAAGATACAGTGTTAACTTGTTAAGTAGAGAAGCTACAGTGAGTCCCTAGGGATAAATAATTTCACCTTGTATGTCACTAGTGTTAAAAATTGGGACAAGAACTGTATACTGAGCTAATAATGTAGGAAATTGTTACGGTAACAAGAACTAGATAGATATTACTAGAATGTTGTTCTAGATAAAATGAGTTTGTGCAAGATCTAAAATAAAGCTGAACTTATTGTTATTTATTATTGCAAAAAAATGCCTTTGATTGTCATCCATACATTTAAATGTTTAGCATTGTACGTGATGTGAATTTTGGAAGAATGTTGGATAGGATTGGCATGAGACATACCTTGATATCATATATGTCAAATACAGAACACAGATACCAAGTAATGAACATTTTAAGCACGATAAAATGTTAATGTTAACCTAACATTACTTAGTTATTTTAGTTCCCAAGAAAAGGTAGCCCAACTTACAGGGATGTTGAGACTTCAATGAATGTTGAGAAAACCTCAAAGTTAAAACATTTTAATAATTATAACTACTGTATAAATAGAACTTTTTTAGGGTTTCACTCTACAATAAACACATAATCCTGTCTCGAATCCATTAGTTGTGCATAGATGATACACTAAACATCTGACAGTTTTCCCTAGCATACCCAACCATGTAGTGGTACTTCCAAAAGAGAGACATGCCTTTAACATGCTTCATCCCCAGGCTCACTTCTGGCCAAACAAAACAATTTTTCCAGACACAGATACAAGATCACTAATCTAATCATGTTTATGGCTGTGGGCACAATCATCTCTTGCAGCAAAGGACAGATAGAAACCTTGAACTGAGATTCAATCACACTAAGCATTTAAACAGCAATTGCTCGAGTTAAAAAAGCCAATTGATACTAAAAAAATAAAATGAACCAAGTAGAACACGAGTTACCATACACATAACAATATCCCTCCAGTAAACACATTACCGAAAGAGAAATGAACTTAATCTGTCAACATGTTCATTAGGTGCTTCATCGATTCTCTCCTTCATATATCTTTATCATATTGACATAATGAATGCTAGCACGAGGATGAGTATTGGCTATTTATAGCATACATGGTGTATTCATGTTAGCTTTCCCTTATTTGAGTTTCGTTACAGCATCTCTCATCAATAACAAAAGCAATAAACCTCTCTCAACCATCAGTGATCAAACACATTTGTAAATGTCATACAGATTCATAAGAAGACAGCAAGTAAAAATTTTGATTACTAATAACAAATCACTTAACTCCTAAGCAAACACTGCTAGCACTTTATTTGAAACATTCTAGTATAGTTAACAAGGAACAAAGGAAACAGTGTTGCTATGTTACTATATTAAAGTAATATTGTAATATTTAGTATAATGGTCATGAAGCAATTTTCTTTAAAGTCAGTCAGTTTTAATTTATTTTATGTTCTTTAAGTTGTTTAGTTTAGTAACTTTCTATTCTGTCTTAAATTCTCAATCATTTCTGTTATGGAAAGATTTTCTTGTTAACTCTTATTTAAAAAGTATTCCTCTCCATTATTTAATATGGAATATCAATCGATTATTACTTCATGGTATCAAAGCAAAGGTTGGTTTTGGGGAAAATTTTCAATTACATTTGTGGTTTAATTACCTAAAAATTTCAAGAAAATTTCAAGAAGTTTTATGCCTCATTTTTTTAAAACAAAAATCGTGGGGTTTTTTTGGCAGATTTTTTATATAAAAAAATTTGTAGTTTTTCCTAAACATTTTGTGAGAAAATTTTCAGAGGATTTTTTACCAATGTTACCCGGAGACCCGTCTCCCCCACTCCAGACGCGTCTCGGAGACGGAAACGGAGACGCATCTCTGGAGTCATAAAAAATGGCTGGAGACTTCATGGCAAAGTCTCCCGAAGAATCCAAGTCTCCAATTCCAAAAAATGAAGTCTCCCGCCCATCTCTTGATTAAAAAAAAATTTAAAATACAACATTAAGTCATTTTATGATTTTGACCCTCATTTTAATGTTTGTTTTAGCAAAGGCGATTTTAAATGATTTAAGTCATTTATTTTATAAGGCAAAAGTGGCTAGTTCTTCAACTAGTGAGAGGAATTGGAGTACTTATGGTTTTATTCATTCATTGAAGAGGAACAGATTGGGGTCAAAGAAAGCAAAGAACCTAGTGTACATTCATAGCACACTTCGCCTTCTCTCTCGTGTCGATCCTACATATATGGAGGGTCCTTCAGCAAAAAAAAACAAATTGCACATGATGGAAATGCTGCAACCATGGTGGAAGAAGCGGTTGAACCAGATGGCCTTAATGAATTGCCCCCAGTTGTACTACCATCAAAGGAACCTGAGTTGGAGAGTGATGATTTTCTGGACAGCATCATACCTGAAGACCTTGAGATGGATGATCACAGCCTTGTGGAGTACATGATACTAGATAGATTTCTGATTTTTGTTTACAGTTCTGAGTTTTTTGTTTGCATATCAGCGATTTAGCATCAAACTATATATTTTTGAATTTCAAATTTCAAATTTCAATATGTAATGATAATCTCAGCGATTATTAATCTGATATGATGATGATTATATGTGATATTCAGAGATCAGATATGACTATGAGATATGCAATCTGAGCTTTGAACTATTTGACTCTATATTAATATGACATTACTATTTAGTATTAGTCTTTGACTCTTTAAACTTTTAATGTTCAATGTTCATACTTATAACTTTCCATTGTTCTTGTTTTCAAAGCACTGTGTTATGAATCTATGGTATTTCTTAGAAATTATTAAATTATATTAAAAAAGAAATGCCTTCTCCAAGTACCCCCGTCTCCTATTTTTGAAAAATAGTCGTACCGGTACCAGTACTAGAGACCTCCAAGTAACCTTATTTTTTACTCGAATTTTTAATAAAAGTGAGGGATTTCAGTTTTTGGGGATTTTTTTAAACAAATTCATGGTTTCTACAAACTTCTTTACCGTTTTTCACAAAAAAAAAAAGAAGTTTTTTTAGATCTGCAAGGGTTTTCTATTCTTGTGACCGAGGACTGCTCATTTTACTGATCTAAGAGGGTTTTGTATGACAGGTTTTGAATGATTTTTTCCCAAAAATCATGGCTGGTTTAGAATGTTTTTCTTCCCGAAAATCATGGTGAGTTTGTGTGATTTTTTCCCAAAAAACATGGAGGGTTTATCCATGATTGGTTTATTTATGCTGCTTTTTGATGACTTTTTCCCAAAATCATTGGTTTTACTATTTTTCTATAGCAGTGAAAGGTTTTTGACAATTTTTCACAAAATCATGTGTGATTTCAGCATTGCATCAAGGGTTTGATGATTTTTACAGCAGCTTCTTTTGACAAACAATTTTTGGCAACAGGTTTCAAAGTTTTGTGCCAATTTTTTCTCAACAAAAATCGAAATTTTTCTAAGAATCTGATATCAGTCTCTAGATAACATGTAATGTCCCCTGCTAGGCTTGGGCCTGTTCTAACCAGAATTAATTCCTATTTAATATACTTAAAGCCTAAGCTGATTTGACAAAGATACGATGATTCAAGTCTATATTATTCCTTAGTTCAAAGTAAAAAAAAAATTAAAAATATTCATTTATCAAACATATTATGTAATTCTTTTCTATTTATAATTCTTTAATGTCCATGCTGACCTTATTGCTACTCTAATTTGAGAAGGAAGATGATATGAATGTAACCAAAGCGCTTAGAGACCAAACACAATAGGCTCCCTCAAAGTTTACAGATCCAAGCCCTTATCCTATGTTGGGACCCTGCCCTCAGGTTTAGGGGACGCTGATCCCTACCCTATCTTGGAAGTCATCCTATTGGTTGGATTTAGACTGCCCCTCCTTGGAAACATCTCACCCCTTTCCTTCTCAGGTACTAAGTAGTAACAGGCTCAAAGCATGGATATATATATATAGTTCAATCGTTCATTAACCTTGGGAAACCCTTATATTTCTTTATGTATTGTAACTATACTTCTTATCCATGAACATTCAGAATACTGTAACATATATTCTCCATATATATATATATATATATATATATACACACTGTATAAAGTAGATATAATTGTGACTCTTATTAAGATATATATAACTCCTTGATCCAAATTCATTTGATCCATCAATGTATATTAAGAATCTAAGACTCCTTTCAAAGAGTGCTATATATATATATATATATATCAAAGTAACGAGTATCGGAATCATCTCAAAATCGGCAAGGCCAAACCGAATCACGAATCGCCCATGAATTGGAATCGAATCACCCATGAATCGGCAAATTTAAAAAACCCTTAAAATTTAGAGATTTTAACAATTTAAAACTTATTTTATGCACCCTTTATCAGATATAACTTAAACACACTATAACATCATCAAATAGAAGCTAACATACATAAACAAGGAACATAAATGATAAATCCATCACATACGTTACATATTTATGCAGCCTAGAAGCATGAGTTAAGATTAGAA
>MU224875.1:1929688-2007051 GCA_018584345.1 Thuja plicata | reverse complement strand
TAAAATTAAATGTTAGTCTTTTGCTTGCTGATTTTCATATTAAATTAAAATTTCTGATTTTAATTTTTGTTTGCATCTTGTAGATATCTTTGCTCTGTCATCTCACCCATCGTAGAGGTCATTAGATGTGTTGTTACTGACTCTCCTAGTCTTGGAGAGACTTATGAGACATTTGACAGTATGTTGGGGAGGATAAAGAAAACAATTGCAACGAAGGATCCTACTTTGGGGTTTTATGAGCAGCAAATTAGGCCTATTGTGACGCGGAGGTGGAACATAATGAATACCCCGCTTCATATGGCAGCCTACGCTCTAAATCTCAAATGGTATGCAGAATTGGATGGAAGGGCCCCCCCACCCCATGTGATGATCTTGAGGTATTAGATGGTTTCATACAAGCCATTGATAAGATGTATCCACCCCCAGGGCGAGATTCCTCCATTCTTCGCACACAGTTCCTTGACTTCACACTACTTCGTGGCCCAAACTTGAGTAAACCACAGGCGAGGTTGGATAGAGTGATTTTGGCATAGAGGGATCCTATTGGATGGTGGACGTGGCATGGGAGGGATACACCAGAGTTGAAAGTGCTTGCCTCTCGCCTCCTTTCACAGGTTGCTAGTTCCTCAGCTGCAGAGAGGAATTGGTCTACATACGGCTTTATCCACTCCCTCAAAAGGAATAGGTTTACCTCTAGACGAGCGGAGAAGCTAGTGGCTGTGCATAGTGCTCTTCGACTTATATCGTCAGACTCCAGAGTATAGGCAGACTCCAACTTTACGGTGGGATGTTGATCCTGAAGATGCGGCCCAGATTGACGAGGATGAGACAGCACCGGGATTGGTTTGGGTTCCCTCGGATGAGAGCACATTTCCAGTGCAGCATGATAGTGGCAGTGACTCAAAGGACTCTGATATTGATGCCATGTTGGCAGCAGAAGAATAGGAGCAGCAGTGTGCTTCATTTTGATTTTCTATATTTTGATTTTTATGTTGAACTATGAACATGATGATGAAACATTATGGCAGCACCTAAGCCTCTGGGCATTTTTAGTTTCACTTTTCTTAGTTTCTATGTTAAACTTATATTTTTGTTAGCATATGCATATTGACAATCCGATAATGAATTGAAATGACATTGAAATGTTACTATTTACTTTGAGTATATGACTAAATCAAACTTCTCTATGTCTAAATGGCACTGAAATGTTGTATGTTAAGGTTATATGATGTTTAAATGGCATGCATTGTCCATATTTTCAAATGAATGTAATGTATACTTGCAAATTTCCTTATATATTTGAAAATTTCCCTATATTTACATAGTCGTCCCCATTGCCGTCCCCAAAATCGGCAAAAAAATTTGCCGTCCCGAAAACCCGTTCCGTCATCCCCTGTCGTCCCTGTCCCGAAAACTCAGGGTAACCTTGATTAATATTAGGAATTGATATTAATATATGATATATTATTATTGATTATTATATCCTAATGAATATTATAATATTAATATTAAGAATTGATCATTACTTATTATTAGTTATTATAATTTTGGAATTGAAAAATTACTTTGAAATATTGAAATATTAAAAATTTAAAATTTATATTTTGAGCAAATCATAAATATGTTAAACTATATTTATATTGTATATGGATCAAATATGGCTTATGACATAATAGGAGGGGTAACTTGGTTACACAACATCATGTTGGAAGGCACTCAGTTTGTTCTTGTACTTGTTTATGTACAGAAGTTCTGTAGAAAGTGGTTGGCTGATCAAAACTCCAACCAAGGAGGGTCTCAGCAGCAGGCTCATGTCACAGAGCGTTTTGAAGAGGAATCAGTCTTCTATGCATTTGTGGCCAAATGACCTCCAGATTATGTCTTTTGTAAGGTAGTTAGTGGAGTAACCAATGAGGGAGGATATTAACGTAATATTATAATATTTAGTGTAATGGTCATGTAAGTAACTTTCTTTTTAAGTTAGTCAATTAGTTTTTATTAACTTTCTGTTCTTTAAGTTGTTTAGCTAGTTTAGTAATTTTCTGTTCTGTCTTTATTTCTCAATTGTTTCTGTTATGGAAACATCTTCTTGGATTCTCTTATTTAAGGAGTATTCCTCTCCTTTGTTTAATATTGAATATCAATCAATTATCATTTCAAGCTATTTGTACTTACAAACCACATTTCCATAGCATAATCTTTGGCCAAGTTTTACCACTTTGCTAAGTACAGAAAGAACAATCAAAAAATAGAAGGGAAAGAAAACTAGAATGAAATTAGAAGAGCATTATAGACTTTCTAACCTTTCCCTGCCTCTGCAAACAGGATCTGAGTTGATGTTCTCTATAGTGAGAACATCTTTTGTCCCAAGAAATTCTAAAACCTGCAGAAATCCCTAGATATTAGATACCAGTTGCATAAACATAAGGCATTAAAGAAGAAAAATGTATAGACAATAGCCATGGGGATATATCTATAGTTCCAAAAAGTATATTATTTTCTGACACAAATTAAAAGTACTCAGCTTAATTCTAATTTGCTTTGACTTCTTACATTAATGAACATTTCATTATCTTCTTTCCTCAATATGCTCTGGGTAATGATTAGATAGAAAATTTAAAAAGTAAAAGAAGATTTATGAAACTTCTTTTAGTCTTTAAATGGTTGAACTCTAAGAGTATATTCAAGTAGACCGTTATCAGTTTGGGATCACTCACGGCTGTAGACAATTAAACGGTAATTCTTAATTAATTGTTTGTGTCATACAGATATAGTTGAACATGGTTTTGTATAATTACATGTTTTGGCACATGTGGTATTCTTAACTAATTTTGGTTAGGATGATTGGTATACTTATGGTTGTAATCTAGCCAACACACCACTTGGTCGCCCAACCTATGTCTAGAATGACGAATGTCCGGAAAGGGAGCTATCATATTGTCATATTCCCTCTGTACAATAGTTTGTTGATGTATACTACAAATAGATATAGCACTACTGTTAGAATTATCTCAAATTATGTGTGTAATCTTTGATGCTCTTTCTGTTACAATTGCTTTTTATTGTAGTGTACTTTGTAACATTTTTCATGCTGTTCCAGGCATATGAACACAACCTTCTCCATTTATTACACAAAACAGCTACTTCAATAAAGGCAGTTCTACCATCACACCACATGCTTGAAGCAGTAATTGACTGGAAATTTATGCATAGTTGAATTTATGTTCATATAGTTTATTACTTAAAAGTTTTTAGTGTGTATTTTATTTCTCCACAGTTTATTGTGTATCGTTTCATATTCTCATAATCTTTTCGGTGGTGGTATTTTTCAGGGGTGTGCCTGAACGAAGCTCAACCATTACCTACAAAAGCCAATATAGCATATGAATACAAGGTTGAAGATTGAAAGGATATATAAAATAAGAGGTAGACTCTTCAAAGGTAGACATATAAACTGCCTAACACCATGAAAGACAGCAAACATAATAGTGTCACATAGAGCAATCACTCAATATACATGGCAAGAAACGATCAATAAACATAGTAATAGATAAAGTAAGACATGAAAAAACTAAGTTAGCACTGCACCAATGAGGACTATAATTTGAGATAATCATATATGGATGAGATGGAAAATTAAGTGTGCTCTAGTTGTTGCATGCAATTCTCAGAAATTCATTCAATTTGCCTCTATCACATGTTTTGACTTTTGATGGCATCACATTCTAAATACGGATGTGATGCAGAACCATACTATAGGTTGACCAATCGTACATCACCTGAAAAGACTTTTCTTTCATTTTGTTGTATTTTATTTGAAGGGCATAGTGATTTAAAGTCTGTGTTTTTGATTGTGTGTTTGGAAGCCTAAGCAATCAACAACTTATTGCGAAGACCACTAGTCATGAAATTTGTGATGCATTGAGCATAGCAGTCTGAAGGGTGAACCCTCAAAGAAATGCATACCCTGCAAAACTCATTTTATACTTACCTTCTTGCTCATTTCTCATCAAAGCAATCAGCATTTGTGTGTCAATCTAATTCAGTTTGTGGTCTTTTCTCAACAGATTGCAAGGTCGTCAAGTCATGGCTTATTCTTCAATGAACAACTTACATAAGGTGATTGTAAGCACCTCAAGCCCAATAAAGAATAATGATATGTCCAAGATAATGTCACAGGATTCAATTAAGGGGAAGGATCATTAAATGGCTAAGTTTGCTGTTCACTCTGCTTGGCATGTATGTGCAAGACATCCACCTGGCAGCATTGGAAACGTGGCAGAGCACTAGCAAAGTCCGTCCAAACATTTACTCAAGGACCTGAAGACCCTTGTGTAGTTGTTGAAGCTTAAGATATCTTTGCCAATATTGTAGAAGTGGCCACAATCTTGACAAGTTCCACCTGTATTTCTGGCCCTAAGAACAATTGCCACTGATAAATTATGTCATACTTCAATGATGTTTCAACATCCACTCAGCCGTTACTATGATACATTGAACTGTGGGCATTAGCTTAAAACTCCGCCTAGAGTTTCTCCATGCAAAAAAAATGGCAACAGTGATGTCAAATTATGCCCGAAGTTTTGCCCAAATGTCCAGGCATACGTTTCCAATGGTTCTAATTTTTTTTGGGTTTAGTGGCTTAAAATGTATAATATTCTGCCTAAAGTGCTATGAGGAAAAGTTGTCAATAGCAGACTGAAATTATGCCAAAGTTTTAAGTGATAATACATGACACTATTGATGGCATGCTCCACCTAAAGCTCCACCCACCAGTCAAACAGGTGATAATGATGGCTAAGTCATTGCAAAACTCTGCAAACTCATAAAACAGGGCAGTAAGTGAACTAATTCTCAGCCAGGGTGTAAATGTTTGAGTAAGGTGCATATAAGAGATGGTTTAGCTATCAGATATCTCCTCCCGAGATAGTTAAAGTGATGGAGGCTTACCTCAGTGCACAGTTTACCATAATTTGAAAAGAAAATGTTGTTTAAGTGAGCTTAATTTCTGTCCATGCTAACAGGCACAGTTATTGTGTGGTTCCACCATTGAATACCTCTGCCTCAGCTAGAAAATGTAGCTCGAGACAATAAAAGCTCCACCCCTATCATAAAACAGTTTAACACATTGTAAGTGTGCCTAAGGTTAAATGCAGTGCAGAAAGTATCATTCATAACACCTGATCCGTAGTGTTTTTCATCATTCAAAGGTTCCATGTCAACAGTAAGGATTTATATCAGACTTCATCACCTACAGAAAAGCAAGCATACAAGTATCAACATTCATGAGTATTATATATGTTCCCTGCAGATTGCATGTCCAGGATTTCAAAGGTATTTTGCAATCATCATTTAAGTGAATTTGAGAACAGTTGACTGCAGTAGAACAGTGATCTCATTGAGCTTTCAACAGAGTATTCATATCATTAGTAAGCAGAAGTGGTTACATTGAGAAGAAGATTTGGAATGACAAGGAGGGTTTTTCTTCATTTTCATAGAACTCCACAAATCCATAATCTTGTCAATCATCTTCAAACCTGGTTGGTGTCTGCTGTGGTTTAAACGGGCAAAGGCAATCTAACACCATTATTATATGGAGTGTTTGTAGAGCTGTATTTTCATATGCTCTTAATTTTCTGAATACTCATAGTTCTATCGTGTTAATTTTTTATGCAATCGCAAAGAAGGGTTTAAATATTTGTTAGAAGGATTCACCAGTTTCAGTGTTTTCAGAATCATAGGGATCACTCATGTGTGAATTGCTACTATTCTAGCAATGGCTATATTTGGTAGTGGCTATCTCTGTGTTCTATTTTGGGCAGCTGAGTGCCTACGTTTTGGTTAACTTATTTTTTCGTTGGTTTAGAGTAGATTTATTTGAATATTTTTCCTTTTCCAACTGTTCTGTAGCTTTAGGAGAGATATAAGTTCTTAAGGAACAAGATATTATTAATGAGAGTTGAAACTACACCTGCATTGAAAAAACAGATATTCAAGCTAAAATAATTATTGCACATTTTTTAATAAATTCATCAATCAAATTAAATGCAGAGCATAGCATCAAGTTTTGTAATGGCAATATCATCTACCTAAGTTGTGGCTTTGTAGATAGCTTAACTGTTTAATTCTTAAAATCATGTGCTGTTATTCTTTTCAAATCTGCACTAAACAGCTTGTCTTTGTTTTACCCAACCTAAAGGTATTGTTTGTACATGTTTAGATATGTTGTTTAATTCTTAATATCTTAAAACTGTGCGTACAAGGTTTGACAGTTGACAGTTTGGTATATGCATCCAATGCCAAAAATATAGGAAACTAATCATTTTCATTTATTCAAAACCCCTCAGTGAAATCTTCAATATTTTCCATATTTGTACATCTTGTCTATAGTATAATATAGTTTTAAGTTTAGGGGAGCTTCCCCTCACAATTTGAAAAGAGTTTTACCTCACCCACTGTTGTTTTCCTTGTCTGACAAAAGATAAATTAAAACACTAACAAATCTTACAGAACCATGTGGGATTCAGTCCACACTTTGGAGAATGGACATATTGAGCAATGATATATAGCTAACAAGTAGAAAACAACATTCTTTTGTCAATTATGGCAGATCGGTCAAATGTGTTCAAATAGGATTCAAAAGTGTGCAAGCAAAAAACAGGAAATCTTCTGGGAGGATAGACAATCATTGTGTCATCTTAAGAGTGCTAATTTCCCTCTTTAGAGAATTGCTTAAGTCGGAATTGAAGTCTATGATAAAATCAGACTAAAGTAATGCAGACATGAGAGCTAGAGTGAAAGCTAAGAGTGAGAACAAAATGGTTCATAAGCATAGTTGTGTTTGAAAAGGAGGATAGATGTACTGTAATGTGTATCTACAAGTTGACTATGAATACGTTGGGTTGCACGGTATAGGCCACTTAGTTTACACATAATGTCCCATATACTCGTACAAACACTAGATAAAAATGGTCAGATTTCTCATGTCTATGGCATATTCAATCTTAATGTAAATTGGCTATGGCTTTTGTCTTCAATTGTCAAGTTGAAGCATATACAATGGGTTTTTTTGTATGACAATTGGTGTGTCATCAACTTGTTTGAGGATCAAGGTGGCATATTATGTACCTATACCATGATATTGTGATATCTAAGGTTGAGTAGTCAACTAAAGCACATAAGCTTAGGTTAGTTATGGGTCAAATTGGTCATTTAGGTAGATAGAGTTTACCCAATCCTATTGGCATATTAGGTGAAAGGTTATATATGTATATATATGGTGCTCGTACTTTCAGTATCATCACATGAGGCATTGATTTGTATTCCACTATTTTACAGAGGGATCTCCTAGACTATATACTAAAGATAATTCTAAAATGCCTTAAGGAAATTCTTAAATATATTGAATTTTACAATTATTTGTATAATTTATGGCACTGATTCATTTCCAATTTTTAGTTTGCCCACACAGCTTATTATTTCCGTCTTTCTTTCTATCATTTTTGTTCCCCTAGCAATCTCATAGCCATTATTATGGCGTGTTCCAATTACAGCTATGCATGCTCCCACTTGTGTATGCATGCGTTTTTCCTCAATCCCACTTATGTCTGCACATACTTTCTAGATCTAGTTGTAATAAACTTATATTAAAACTCCATGTAATATCAGCCAAAGAGTTAAACATTCCAAATTATTCACCATGCTACAAAGGCTTTTGATAAATTCTAAGTTGCCGATTCAGGTTCGGGGACAGATTCGGGTTCGCGAATCCGGTTCGTGGATTCGTGAAAAAAAAATTCCCATTAGGATTCGTATGGGTTCGTGTGTGTATATATATATATGCATTATAGATACAAAAAATAAGAGAAATATACATAATTCTAAAACTAAATCATTTCATAGTATGAATCTATGATGCTTGATCATTGATCAATGCCAAATCTCAAAGATTCAAAACATTAATAGTAAATCATAACATCAGTTCAAGTATCATTGTTTGAAGTTCAACTAATGGATTAATAATTTATTGATATTCTTCTTCTTCATCATCATCATCATCTTCTATATGGAGCCTAATAAGTCTCGAAGGTTAATTTTTCCCCACTTTTATTGGCGCAGTTTCCACCCCAAATTGTTAAATTAGGGGGGTCAAGAGGCAGCGCCCCTTGCAGGGTCTTTTCTCAGCGGGCCCAAGAGAGTTATTTTTCAGCAGGCCCAAGTTCGGCGATGTCAAAATTTGAGTTGTGGATATAAAAAAATTATAAATTTTGCCAAAAAAAGTCTTAAATTCCGTCCGCTGGCAAAACTTTGCTTGATCCGGTTCGGTCCGTGCTGGATCCGGGCAGGGTCCGGATTTGGACCTGTGTCTGTGGGGATCCGTGGATCGCGGATCCAGACGGACCCACAGATCCAGATCCGGACCCTGCCCGGATCCAACACGGACCGGGAGGCGAATTCGTACCCGGATCGGACCCGGACCCGGATCCGGGGTCCCGGGTCCGAATCCGGCAACTTAGGATCATAAATTCAAGGAAGAGTACCACCTCTACAATAGAAAGGTAGAGATATGCATTGAATAAATATAATTAAATAATTGGTATTATGAAATGACAAAATATACATTTGTTCCTAAGTGGAATGCTGCTATATCAAAAGAAGATGAAAGCATGAATAACGACGGGGTGGATAACCATTGCAAATTCATCATATTGCATTTACATTTTAAAATTTAGCTGCTTTTATTTTGTTTCAATTATTTAAATAATGACCAGCAAAAATATGGCCATCACCAAAACCCACATACTAACACAAACACTAGCTAAAACTTCAGCTTGTGATGAGAAAACATGTAGAAACAATAATGATGCATCATATCAAGTGAGAGAAGAGATGTTGATGTATAACAATGGTCACATTTCTCATGTCTATAACATATCCAGCCTTAATGTAAATTTGCTCTCTATGCATCAGAGTACTCTGAAATGAATAAAGTAGATTTCTTGTTGCAGATGTTTGTTTGAGTTTGTCAGTTGCCCCATTTGGTTATGCACACCGGTAGACTAGACTCTATAAATTAGACGAGTTTAAACCTGCTTCTTTCCTTTGGTTCTCACTCTTATGTTGAGTTTAACAATACATGTCAGTTAGGTTAAAAAATGTGTAGCACGAGGTTTAGTCATCTGAGTCTTACAAGTCTTCAATCATGGGCATGATGTGAATAGTCCATGGTTTAGCCATCACTTCTCAAGCATGCTATATGCATAGGATTCATTTTTGTGAAGCACTACGCACAAAAATTTAATGTTTCAGAATGGCAGATTTGTCAGACAAGTGGACAAAGCATCTCTTGCAGGTTAAGGATACATGCTCACTGTTCTAGACTCTCTTGGGTTTATTTTTAAAAGATTGAAAATCGAAGGCTTGAGAAATTCAAAATTCTTACGAATCTGTTCAGAAACAGAGTGGCAAGTTTATCAATGTTCTTCAAACCAAGAACTTTAACATTAAATCAAACCATACTAGAATTAAATTTCTTCTGCATGGCAGGAGTATAAATGGAATCCAACTACTTAGTTAAAAATGATAAAAACAAACAAAAGACCAAGAACAAAAAAATGGCATACTATTTTGAAAAATAGAGGGAAAAAAAATCATATCATATAGTGTATAGAGATTTAAAATGACAGAACGCATTCTAAATGTTATTCATACAAATTGTAATGTCCCCTTTTGTATGAGTATCACTGATATTTAAATAATAAAAACTGCTACGTCTAAGTTGTTTTTATGTCCCATAGGCTAGCGATTTTAATAAAGGGTCATATCCTATTTTTTAGTCAGAGGAGGGGGCCCAGTTTTAAATGGCTATCGATCTGATTTTCTGCCACCTCAGTTGAAGTCTCTACAGCCTAATCGCATGCTCTTCTGAAGTGCAATTTAGAATGTTTCCTTCAAGGTAGTCGTCGAATTTAGAAGTACACAAAACTCTGCCTTTTGGGAGGGCTGGGAAGTAGATATAAGAAATTCGTTTGCAGAAGTTGGGATATCTTGAATGTTATTATCTTCTTTTATGTTTTACCAGTGATCACTCCAATCTTTCTCAGGATGCAAACCTTGGGAAAGTCTCATATCTGAACGTAACCCCAGATAAGTTTATGCAGATGTTTTCAGCGGGATGTATGAGCAAGTGATAAACCAGTTAGTGATGTTTGAATCCGATAGCAGCAGAGAAGGAACCATCTCACATAGCTGTTAACGTCAAACCAGAGATATCGTGCTGCAGCCAGCCATCTGAGTGAATACTTTCTGGCTCTAAGGTATCACTGACGTCTTTTAGAACCACTTAGGATATGAACATTGCATGCTATCATTATTAAGTCCCTTGTAATAAACTCTGTGTAATCAGGCGGACATTGTTTAACTAAAATAGTGAAAGATCTATATTACTTTCTATCTGCAACTTTCTTGTTCAAATTTAAAGTTGTATTATGGGTCGTACAAGTTTATATCTACTGTGAATCCATAGCCTAGGTTATTACAAAAAAATTCTAGGATTTTAAAAATACTATTTCACTTTTACCTGAAAGAGTTTAGGTTACAAAAAATAGCAGTATCTAAAATACTAGGTTGGTCCATAATGGGGAATGGCCTTCTATTTGAAAAGATGCACTGTGTTGTTTTGCCTAACCCTTGATTGGATTATAAATTAGAAGATTCCTCATTATAATGTAAACTTTAAATTCTAAAAAATTAATATTTTCAAAGTAAAACCAAAAATAATATAAAAGACCTAAACACTCGTCCAAAAATATCCAGTCGACCCATGCTCTATTATATTCTGTCTACAAAAATTTAAAAGAACCCAAGAAAAAAATACCAGAAGCATTATTTGAAAATTTGAGGGAGCTACATGGCAAATGTGGCAGGTTGCAGTTACTTGTGATTGATCACAAGGTTTTTCCAATTTAAATCTAGTAGGAATTAAACTACAAATTCTAGGCTGAGACAGGCTGTTGCATAGTCTAGATTAAGCATCAGATGCCTGCAATAGATTGTTTGAGAGATTATGCAATCGATTGTTTGAAGTGGTTGAGAGAATAGTGTTTCCTATTCAGGAATTTTGGTTGTCTTGCATGGGTAATATCTCTGAGGAATGCATGTGGATTGTAAGGTTTAAAGTCCTGACAAGTCAACACATGAAAGGACATGCAGTTTGAGGAAAGCCAACGGCCTTCTAAGCCCTCTCACTGCACACCCAATAAATCACCCTCTACTGTTCTTGTAGTACTTGAAAATATTGTGTAATCACATTCTGGTGAAGAGAGAAACTACTTCCACTACAACTTTGGGCTCCCCATCTATAGATATTTCTACTATAGGTGAAGCTCACATTATGGGTTCCAATTAACAACCTGATGAATGTCTTTTCAAACTGGCCACCTGAATCAGCATAGTTTACAGTCAGATAAGGGTTTGTACATCTACCCTTTCATTCATTCTGTATCTCATCGGTATGTAACTGTGTTTAACAAAAAGATTCAGGACATTAGATTTCCTTTAAAATTTTGTTGATAAAATTATAAATTCATTTCAATTAATTTTTTGACACAATTGTTTGCTTTAAGGAGCATTCTAAAGCCTTTCTAATGAAAAGTGGCTTCTTTAAGATGTCATTGACTGTTTAAAATTTAAATAAATATGTTCTACAACACTGAATTTATTCAGTTGTTGGACCCGTAAACTAACCAGTCATGCAGTTATAATGCTTTCAGAATAAACAAGCTGCAATAGCTATTGTATCAACCCTGATTGTTTTTAACCAGCATACACACTGACCTTAAGCAGCTTGCGGATTATTGGAGTCTTGCTAAAGTCGTTACGATTTTGCTTAAGCATGTTATGTAGCATTTGTAAACCTGCATCACCAACGAGTTTACATCCCAGAACATATAAAACAACTCTCAGAGTCAAGTTTACAACAACCCAAAAGAAAAAAGATACTGATAGGTACAATATAGAATAATTTATAGTTCCTTACCATTTTTATTCATTATGTCAATTAAAACACTACGCGACCTTGTTTTCAGAAGAGCATCCAAAACCATAGAAAGATCTCTTGTGCTGGAAAAAATAACAAGGTGGGTGAAGTTTTAATCATGAATCAGATGGCAAAAGCATACTTCAAAAGTTCAAAGTGATTGATATCATTTGCAGTTGTCTATGGCTATCTAAAATAACAGCAACAATGGCATGCAAACCTGTGACAAGCCTCTCCATTTGAAGTATTTCCTGACGCTGCTGTCACAAGCAAAAGCTTCAAATAATGTTTTGCAGCATCCTGTTTAACATAAATATTATATTATAAAATAGCTCACTATCGTCAGAAAAAAATATGTGCTTTAAGTTAAGGCTTTGTGTTAAAATTGAAATACAAATCCATGTAGGGACAAAATGAAAATAGGATACAAGCAATCTCAACTATTACTAACAAATGCACAAAAAAGTTCAGACAAGGAACATAATTGCAGAAACAAAACAAATGAAGAGCAGATCCCTCGAGACAAAACTCCCAAGAGATCTGCTTTTCATTTGTTTTGTTTCTGTAATGTCCAATTTTGGTTTCATTAGTTCACTGCATGTTTGTTTTCACAAATTCAACCTTTATGAACTGAAGACAAAGGAACCAAACACACAGGAAGTCAAACAAAATAGTACTTGTTACTAATGTGCAAAAGAAACAATCATCAAAAACAAACCTTGTAATTCTCTTAATACAAAACCCATCATATTTCACTATTTGATAATTATAAAGATCAAAGATATCGCAAATGCGTATCATGTGAATGCAATATATTTCAACACAATTTCTGTAATTAGATAAGGTTCTGAGAAGAGTAAATAAAGATCTGCATGTACAATTGGGGCCCATGATAGTTTTATGTAACATTATCCATGTTGTGAATTCGGATGAAAATTGGTCATAAAAATATTCTTTATTCCAGCTCAGTTATGAGAACATGTTACAACAACCTACAGCGGAAACTTGGGGCTTTGTTAGCATTCATTAAACTCATGCCTCATCACTTGCAAGAAAATACCTAAACTCCATCCATGTTTTACCCACGCTCACTACCCTATCTACATTTCCCTCATATTAACTAAAGTCTAATAGCTAAAGAAAAGATGAAAGGAGTTTTTATGGGAATATTTATGGTATGCATGAACTCATAACTCACCTTGCGTTTAGAAATTCCACCCTCACTATCCAGCATTTCATTGAGCTTTTCTTCCACTAAACAAAAACAAAGCAAGCAGAACATGAAATATAATGAGATATAATTAGTATCAAATTTAAAATATAAGTTGATGTTCTGAATGCTCTATACCTCCTTCAAAGCGTCCTATATTTGTTTGATTTATAGACTTCTTCATATTGGGAATATTTCCTACAGCAGGTACACCAACTGATCTATCCATATGACAATTACTAGAGACTTCAACCTGCTTTTCATGTTGATCCAATGTCCATTGGCCCTTTCTTTCAATACGCTGTAATGAGCGTCCTTCTGGTACAAGAATATCAGATAGACGGTGTACTTTAGGAGATCCCACAAGATTCTTTTGAGCATTGTCATTTTCGCTTTCCTCATTAAGCATCACTGGTACTGGGTAGTCATCATATGGCTCACTTGGTACAACAATAGCCGGGGTAGATTGGTCTCCACCAATAAAACCTTTACACTCAGCTGAACTGCACTCACACTTCTTTGCTGCAGCACCAAAGACTCGTACATAGTTGTAATCAAATGTGAGCTCCTCTCCCTGAAAATCAGATTAAGAAAACCAACACAAAAAGAAAAAGAAATCAGTGAAATCATAGAATGAAAGAACAAACCTGATTATATAAGCACAAAAATATAACAATTGAAATAAGTTAATTTTAAACTTAAAAATGTTAATCTACCAGGAAAATGGCATTCTAAAATTATAATTGATTTTGAACATTATAATCATAGTTCTGGAAACTGAACAGACGAAGAATTTCTGGACCAGCTGAGTTGTACAATTTTGTCCAGAGTTTTCAATTCCTATAGGAATTTGTTTGATCTCCTGAACATTATAATCATAGTTGCAAAAACTGAACAGGTGCAGAATTTCTGGACCAGCTGGATTGTACAATTTGGTCCAGACTTTTCAATTCCTGTAGGAATTTATTTAATCTTCAAACCTAGCAACTATAATTACAACTATACCACACTTGAGCGATCAAGGTGTTAAAAATAAACAAGGTCTTGCCATGGAAAACTGCTTAATGAAGACAAGCACAAACACCAGGAAAACATGAAGCCATATCAAACATCATTAAGTTTAGTATCAATGAACACAAGATTGATACAGCAAAATTTTAGACCACTATATAAGGCAAAACAAAAACCATTATTTACCATGGCAAAACAAAAACCTTCCACAAATCCAAACAACAAAATTGAAAGCAGGTGACTACAAGCAAAAGCATGTAAATGAACAAAGACCAGAAAAATGAAATCTTAAGTAATTAACCTTAAAGAAAAAATGAATAAAATAATAAACAACATTTATGTAGGATTTGTTAAGGCCAGTTCACATAATTAACATATAATATTATATTCAACACATTGACTGAAGTCTGAGGCTGACTTAGAAGAAAGAAAACAAAATTTTATAGCTATCAGTAGCGCCATCCTCTCTGTGGTATTGTTTTCACACTTAATAATAGTAGTTTTATTTCTCATTTAAGGTACAATAACAGAACAACTACTGCAAATCAATGTTCCATGGTGTTTGGAGAAGATAAGGGGGCAGCAGGGAATGTGTTTCAGGGCGACAGCCCTCCTCTCTCTGGTGTTGTTCTCTCACTTAATAATAGTAGTTTTGTTTCTCATTTAAGGTACAATAAGAGCAAAACTAACACAAATCAATATTCCACTGTGTTTTGGAGAAGGCAAGGGGGCAGGAGGTGATGTGTTTCAGGTCCGGCAGACCAACAGCCGATTTTTGGGGACAGCAACACACACACGCTCACAAATGTTCCGTGGTGTTTTTGGAGAAGACGGGGACAGCAAGGGATGTGTTTTGGGGCTGGCAGTCCAACGGCCAATTTTGGGAACACACACACACAGCAGGAGGTGTGTTTCCGGGCCACAGCCCTCCTCTCTGTTGTATTGTTTTCAAACTTAAATCAATGTTCCATGGTGTTTTGGAGAAGACAAGGGGGTAGCAGGGGATGTGATTTTGGAGCCAGCAGTCCAACGGCCAATTTTTGGGGACAGATACACACAATTACACAAGCTAATAGACAACATGACACTGCTAAAACGATGCTAGGTAATGTCTAAAGAAGCCTGCACACCAGCCACATTCCAAAACAAAAAATTGTTTTTCTGCATTTCTCACACAATATCAAGGGATATCCCCTACCGTGCCACGATATCTGAAACGCCATTATCGATAGAGTAAGAAGGGCATCAGAATATGTTCTTTCTTTTGTATGCACATGCTTGAATAGGAGATTCATTGGCTTAGAATATCAGTAAATATTGCTACATGAGTGCACACTGCATACGAATCTGCTCAGCACTCTATTAGAACAAGAATAATTCGCGAAGAAGTCACTAATATACTTGGCACAAAAGCTCAGTAGAAATATACTGCTGGTGATTCAATATTGTTGGGAGTTAAATCCAACTGTATACCATATGTTTGCTTTCAATTAGCATTGAACTACTATCTGCTTCTTGACAGCACTTGTTCTTTCTTTTACTCTTTACAAGCTTTTGAATACAAATAATTGGAATATTAATGTTAGCCATAATGTCATTTGAATGCTTCCCTTGGAAGAGGGCTTCATATTATGTACTTTCCCAATGAAAACAAAAGCATCATTACACTTTTTTTTGTTCCTAAAGGTATCTAGCGTTAAGGGACCTTAGACCCCAAAAAATTGTTGGTGTGATGACAAATCCTAGTCAGTGTTAACTAACCAAACTAGGAAATATTAACATGACATAAATTTAAAAAATTCGAATTTAAACATCTACCTTTTTCCCATTAGGAAATCTACATTCTTCAGTTCTAAGCATACTACCATTTACTTTATGGAGTGAAATTTTCATGTATCTGTTGATTGTTATATTATATTGATGCTACTTACAAGGGATATTTGTACCTTACGCATAGTACTGAGTTGTGTAAGATGGAAGTGGCAGAGTTAAATAGAGCCATAAATTTGTGATCTGGAAGCCCAATGGCAGGTCTATGATGAAAATCAAAAGGGAACTGTCAAGGGTTACCACAATAGGACCAGTGACAGCAACCAATAGAATTTAGAATACATGCTTACAAATCATTTTGTAGACGTGTAGGTGCATTTGATGCTACCCTTCTATATGTTCAATTGTTGATATCAGAGTTACATGACTCGGACTCACCTATGACTCGGCAAGGTCGACTCGACCCGTGACTCATCGATGACTCGGCAACGACTCAGCTATGACTCGGCAAAATGAAAAAATAGAGATTTTTTACGATTTCAAACTTGTTTCATGCACCCATTATTGAATAAAGCTTAAAGACGCTATAACATCATCAAATAGAAGCTAATTTGATCACATACATCCATCACATAAGTACAAACGTAAATTGTAGCTGAAGGAAATAGAAAACATAGATATGCAGAATTAAAAATATTGTCAAATGTATATAAAATCCTTGAAATCCATGACATCAAATGTTCCCAAACATATGTGTAAACAAAAACAAGTCTATCGCTCTGGCTCAGCCTCAGAGTAGTCTGTGTTCCTCCTACAAAGGTGTCTAAGGTAGGTCCTGGATGAGTCACGGGTTGAGTCGACCTTGCCGAGTCATAGGCGAGTCCGAGTCATGGAAGTCTGGTTAGAACCCACTTGCAATTTGACCTTGAATTTAACTCCAATATGTTTTACTGCTAATGAATGTTTATAGTTTGAGGTCTGAACATATTTTTGTGTTTGATGTGCTCATCATACACATATCGCATATGCACTAAACATCAATCATAATTTATTTATTTTATATGCAATCCGTGACTGTCGTTGGCCGGGTCATAGGCCATGGACCTAGCGGGTCATGGCATGACCCCCTGGCTCTGCGAGTCATCACCCATGACCCATCAGGTCATGCTGGCGGGTCATGAAAACCCAGCCAGCTGAACTCGGCTTGCGGGTTGTCAAAACTCGCACAACCCGCGACGAGTTATGGAACACTAGTTGATATACTCTCACTGTAATACAAAAACAATTCTATAACAATTAATGACTGAATTACAGATTGTTCATATATTTAAATAAGTATCTTTGTCATTCCAAAATTTCCAATACATAATTTATCCAATTTTGTTCCCTCTAGTTTTCTCTACCATGAGTGTACACGAAAAGCTATAAATGGAGTTGTTTCAGTTACAAATATATAACAAAAAGTTTTCAATATAGATATGGTAGATGGGGACATGCGTACATGTCATCTACCTATATATGTGCATGTGTGTGTGTAGATATATTTATTATTTGTACAAGAGTAGAAAATAACAATGAGAAAAGGCATGAAAGGTAAAAGAGGGGACGGGGATTGTACCTTCTTAATGTCTCGTATTGCAAAAAGCCCAATACAAACTTCTCCATTCACCATCCACTACAATAAACAAAAATCAAGAAATCAAATAAATAAATAAAAGATTTTATGACTATCAACAAAGATCTTGACATATTAATTAAAAACCATATTAGAACTTAATAGGAAGATTTAGAAGTATGTTACTAATAACATTTAGAAAAATGAGAAATTTGCAATATATTCTATGTATTTTTTTATGGTGCTTCACCAATAAAAAATTCACATTAAATGGATATTGATTTGTTGTCACATTCCATCCCAACTATCAGAACTGCAATTCTTAGATAAGTAGTGCTAATAAGCTCATATTGGTAAAATCAAATGCATTTACCCATATCTATCATCATTGTTTACATACTTGGCGAGTCTTCAAGTACTTGCCATTTTTTTTTCCTTTCTGGCACAAGCTTTTTCAAGGTTTACTCACTGAATCTATATGGGAGTCATGGAGGAAAACATGCCAAGTTCCTGGCAAGTACTCACCAAAACTCAGTGAGTTCGAACTGAAAAATTGTCCCAGCTTGCGCAGGGGAAAAATATGTCTTTCATGCCAAAAAAAATAGGGAAAATGAAGAAAAATGTGGTTTTGTGACTTTAAAACCCTTCATTCACCCCTCCTCAACACACACAGCAACAAGCAAGCATTCTAGAGTAATTGTGAAGATTGTTCAGGAGATTTCAAGAAGAGATTTGTAGAATTTTAGATTCCCAAAAGTTCGTGAACTATGACTACAATAACTTTAGTAAATTATGTATTTCATAATTTACCTTTTTTAAATAATAATATATCATCCGTTTTAGAGAAAAAAAAATCCAGTGATAATGCTAATACTTTTAAAGAATATAGTACTTTTCAATAAAAACTACACACAGCAGCTGAAGCTTTGTATTCATGAAAATAAAAATAAAAAACAGTAGAACTAATCTCTCTAATAGATGGGACTCAATCCATATCCACTATCCAGTGAATGCAAAATACATTATATGCACATATGACTCGACACGTAGCATTGGAAGAGAAGCAAAAATAAAAATATAACCAATGAGCTATTTACCCAATATTCTCAAAGAATTGAGCTATTTACAGTCATAAGAAACGGTTCCAACTATACTTGATATTTCTTTCCTTCAATATCATCCTAAGATTAAGGAACTTACTAAGACAAAACAAATATCCATTTTTACCTTCTCTGTCCGGCAGTTAGGATCGCAACTATGATTAATAAATCGCCCCAAATTTCCTTTCACACAAGCATCAATTACCTGAAAAATTTTCAATTGTTAAATAAGTACAAATGGAAAATAAAAGCTCATTCTGAACAAACTAACAGAATGTAATTTAAAATTAGCCACTGACAATTAAAAGCAACATGTAATAAAACATATACCTATTCCCTACATAAGAGATTTGACCATACAATTATTTAATTATAGACCAGATTAAACCCAATCACAAAAAAGCTTAATGAGCAAAATACTCTTCATGTAAGAAGCCCCACAGCCTACAGATGAATAATATAACATACTTAATAGTCTGTTAACTTTATCCTTTCATAAAATGAACAAACAACACGAATGCTCTGAGAAAGAAATCTAATTATTTAACCTACTAAATGATCTGGTGATGGCCATAGGTGTGTATTTTTTTGTCATATTTTTTTCTTGTGGGTTTGATTCCCACCATGGTTTTTCCCCTAACAAGGTTTCCACGTCAAAAATCTTGGTGTTATGTGTTGATTATTGTGTTAAGATCTTCCATTCATGCTTATCATTCAGATCTGAGATTAAGTTTATATTTTGCTTAAAGGTTTGGAATTTTGTGATATAACTGATTCACCCCCCCCTCTCTCAATTTTATGTGTTACCTTAACTCTAACAATTGGTATCAAAGCTAGTGTCCTCTTTTTGAAGCTTAACTGCTTGAGGAGATCTGGATGTCGATCTTTAAAAAGGAAAGTCCAAGATTTGATGGTACAAACTATGCTATATGGAAGGACCAGATGATTACACACTTTAGATGTATTAGTGAAGAACATTGGAAAGTTACAAAGAAAAACTACAATCCTCCTGCAGATCTTTCTACTATGACTCATGATGAGAAGAAAGAATCCAAGTACAATGTGAGAGCAAAAGAAGCTTTGTCGAGTGCCCTATCAGATGTAGAATATACAAATGTTATGGAATTAGAGACTACACATCAAGTATAGATAAAAATAGAGACATTACATGAAGGAGGTGCATTCGTGAAGAAAGCTAAGTTGCAAAGTCAGATAGGAAAGTATGAAGCAAGTATGAAGCATTGAAGATGAGCGAAGATGAGAACATTACTACCTATGTGAATAAGATCACCGAACTTGTTTGTGCGATCAGATGCGCTGGTGGAACCTTGGATAAGAATAAAATTGTTTCTAAGATTCTGAGATCCTTGCCTCCTGCTTACAATCACAAAGTTGTTGCTATTGAAGAAATCAAAACTGTGGTACCTGTGACAAGTAATTCTTTGATTGGTAGTATATGTTTTTGAAAGGAGAGAATTTGGAGATAGTCTTCCTAAAGTTGAAACTGCATTTAAAGCTACTATTTCTAAGGATATGCAAAAAAATTATTCTAGAAAAAGTTCATCTAAGTATGTATCTAGATATGCTAAGGAATGGGCGGATATTGAAGAAGAAAGGAAGCCTAATGAGCTTGAAGCCCTAATTGCAAAGAGATTACCTAAGGGATCTAGTAAGTATTAAGGAAAGTCACCTTTGAAATGTTTTGCATGTAATAAGATTGGTCAGATTGCTTCAAGATGTCCTGATGGAGAACCTAAGTAAAAGCCTAAATATCAGAAGAAGTGTATTATGTTGTTGATGGTGTAACTGATGATGAATCCGAAAAGAGTGAAGACGAGATTGTGTTTATTGCTATAAAAGATGAAAATCCTGAGTTGAATGAGGAGAAAGCCTTGATTTCGCATGTGGATAAAAAGGATGAATTGGTTATTCATAGCACATGACCGGAGGCAAAAACAAATTTGTGAAATTGGAAAGGTATGATGGTGGTGTTGTCAAATTTGGCGATGACACTCCTTGTATGATCAGAGGGAGAGGCTCTATTACACTTGATGGTAAGAATAGCACTAATGATGTTTTATATGTTGAAGGTTTGAAGTATAATCTTTTTAAGTGTTGGGCAGCTAGTTGATAAAGGTTACAACTTACAATTCAATGATGGAATGTGCAAGATTATTGGAAGCTCTGGAATTGAGATTGCCTTAGGAAGAAAGACTAAAGATAATGTATTTCATTTGAACAATTCTGAGAATAGATGCCTAATTGTTAAGATTGATGACAGTTGGTTGTGGCACAAGAGATTTTGTCACGTGAACTTTGATAACATTGTGAAGATAAGTACTACAAGAGTTGTTAGAGATCTACCTAAATTGATGAAGCATTCTAATGCGATGTGTAAGGAATGTCAATTGGGTAAGTTGACTAAATCTACTTTCAAGAGCAAAAATTATTCTTCAAGTGGAATTCTAGATTTGGTGCATACTGACACTTATGTGGTCCTGCAAGAACAAGAAGCTATTATGGGGATAGGTATTTCATTTTATTCATTGATGATTATTCTAGAATGATGTGTGTTACATTTTTGAAAGAGAAGTCTGGAGCCTTTGACAAATTCAAGATTTTCAAAGCTATGGTTGAGACTGAAATAGGATTGAAGTTGAAATGTTTAGATCAGGCAAAGGTGGAGAGTTTAGTTCTACTGAGTTTAACACTTTTTGTAAAGAGCATGGAATAAAGAGACAAATGATTGCTCCGCAAACCCCACAATAGAATAGAATTGCAAAGAGAAGAAATAGAACTATTCTAGACACTGCTAGAACTATGATGATCGAAGGGCAAGTTTCACAGATCTATTGGAGAGAAGTTGTTAGCACTGCAGTATACACATTGAATTGAGTTCAAATCAAGCAAGGAACCGGTAAGACACCTTATGAACTTTCGTATGGTCATGTTCCTACAATGAAATATTTTAGAATTTTTGGAAGCAAATACTATATCATAAGAGATGAAGACTTAGGAAAGAATGATCCTAGATGTGATGAAGGAATTTTTCTTGGTTATTCTACTAAAAGCAAAGCATATAAATGTTATAACCAAAGATTGAAAAAGGTAATTGAAAGAGCAAATGTCAAAGTTGATGAGAATTATCAGAAACGGATCAGATCTTGCAGATATGAATCAGATGATGATGAAGACAATCAAATTGTGCAAGCACAGAATCATAATCAAAATCAGAATGGATCGATAGAACAAAATGAAGAAGTTGCAAATGAGGAAGAAGTGGAAACACAAGAGTCTTCTACGAGAGAAAATCCAAAGACTCCACGATATGTAAAGTTAAATCATTCAGAAAATCAGATTATTGGTGATAGGAATCATGGTGTTCTGACTAGAGGAAAAATTGCTAGAAGTGAAATTTGTTTGATTTCTAAGATTGAACCTAAATATGTTGATGAAGCATGCAAATATGACAACTGGGTTAAAGCGATGGAAGGAGAATTGGAACAAATTGAGAAAAATAAGACATGGATTCTTGTTACTAGACCTAAGGACAAAAATGTGATCGGTACTAAATGGGTATTCAGAAACAAATTGAATGAAGATGGTGAAGTGGTTCTGAACAAAGCCAGACTTGTTTGCAAGGGACACTCACAAATAGATGGTATTGACTTTGAGGAGACCTTTGCTTCTGTTGCTAGAAAAGAAGTTGTTAGGATGTTTCTTGCATGTGCTACTTACAAAGATTTTAAGGTATATCAAATGGATGTTAAGTCTACATTCTTGAATAGAGAGTTGGAAGAGGAAGTCTACATTGAGCAGCCTTATGGTTTTCCTTAGAGTGACGAAGATGACATGGTTTGTGGATTGAAGAAAGCATTATATGGATTGAAACAAGCACCTAGAGCCTAGTATGCAAGAGTAGATAAGTATTTACTGACACTTGGTTTTAGTAAAGGTACTGCTGATAGTAATTTGTACTTCAAAGTTGATCGTGATAACATTTTAATTGTTGAAGCCTTTGTGGATGATATTATTTTTGGTGGAAATGACAAGTTGAGTAAGGAATTTGCTGATAAGATGCAGAAAGAGTTTGAGATATCCATGATAGGTGAGATGAAATTCTTTCTTGGCCTGCAAATTACACAAATTGGTAAAGGTATTTTCTTATCTTAGTCCAAGTATGTTAAAGAATTGTTGATGAAATTCGGTATGGATGATTCAAAACCTGTTGGTACTCCTATGATTACTAGTTGCAAATTGACAAAAGTTGATGATTCGCCTAATGCAAATCAGACAAGATACAGATCTATGATCGGTGGGTTATTATATTTGACACAAACTAAACCAGATATTATGAATCTTGTTTGCATTGTTGCTAGATTTCAAGCAGAACCAAAGGAATCACATGTTGTTGTTAAGAGGATATTCAGATACTTGAAAGGAACAGTTGATTATGGTCTATGGTATGGAAAGGATGATGATTTTACATTGAGTGCATTTAGTGATGTGGATTGGGCAGGTAATGTGGATGACAGAAAGAGCACAAGTGGTGGAGCATACTTATTGGGTAAGAGATTAGTCTCTTGGGCAAGTAAGAAATAAAATTGTATTTCACAATCTACAACTGAAGCTGAATATGTTGTTGTTGTTGTTAATTGTACACAAGTGATATGGATGAAGCAAATGTTGAAAGATATCAGAGTGACTATTGATGAGCCTATTACTATCCATTGTGACAATTTGAGTGCTATAAATATTTCAAAGAGCCTTGTGTTGCATTCAAAGACAAAGCATATTTCTATTAAATATCATTTCTTGAGAGAGAAGGTCAGTGAGAAAGAAGTCAGATTGGAGTACGTGTCTACAAAAGAGCAGATTGCAGATATTTTCACAAATCCCTTCCCAAAGGATAATTTTGAGTATCTCCGAGGCAAGCTTGGGGTGATTGCCCCTCCTAATCAGAGCTAGAGAGGCATTAACTTGCATCAGTCCAGTGTGCTTACAGAGATTATCACTATTAACAGAGTACATTCATCTTGTGGGTTTGATCCCCACCGTGGTTTTTCCCCTAACAGGGTTTTCACGTCAAAAATCGTGATGTTATGTGTTGATTATTGTGTTATGATCTTGCATTCATGTTTATCATGCAGATCTGAAATTAAGTTTATATTTTGCTTAAAGGTTTGGAGTTTTGTGATACAACTGATTCACCCACCCCCCCTCTCAATTGTATGTGTTGCCTTAATTCTAACAGGAAGAAGAAAGGGAGGAGGATATGAAGGAGATGGAGGAGATCGCAGAGGAGGCAACTGGAGGACGAGCAAAATGGTTGCGCATTAATGCCAACAAGTTGGCCGAGTGTTAATGTCGGGGATGAGGTACCCCGTTTGTGGCCTCACCTGGAAGATTTTCCAGGTTTCTCTGATAGGAGAATGTGAGGTTCATTGCAAGGGATGGCACAAATGAACCTAGATTTGCCTACACCAATGGAGCGGTTGAATGCATAATAATGTTTCAAAGTTAAATTACAAAAGCTGACATTATAAACAAAATGAAAGAAGTTGAAATTAATAACATCATGCATTTCTAAAAGCGCAGAGGATATCTCAAGTAGACTCCCCTCTCTCATCCAAAAACTTCACAGATATTCCATCTAAAATTCATCAACATGGATTTGTTTCCAATATCTAGCTACTCACAGGTTCTAAACTTATTTTAACTGGCTTCAAAAAAAAAAAGATGCAAGCACAAGTATAGCTCATTGCTAACACCTTACAATCCACATCCAACAGTTAATATGCTCATGCAAATGCCTACATCCATGGCATCTTTTAATCCATATCCCAAAAAATGTTACTGTGCACATGCAAAATCTTAATCTATCTCCAAAACCATAGTGCAAGCAAGAATATGCTTATTTTAAATCAATTGCAACAATTGTAAATTGTGTAGAACAAATTATAAACTGCTCACATAATGATAATTGTTATTAACAGCTGATACTTATCTACTTGTGCTACGGACTGTTGGATATCTTGCAAGAAACAACCATAAACAAGTGATACAAACATCAACATCAAGAAAGAGTCGACAATCATCAATTTTGTACAATCGTGCTCCCCTCTTGAGAGCTTCAAGAACACCATTCAAGAATCCTGACAGTCCAGCCTTGTCTAATTCCATTTCTAAGCATAGTCTTGTTCTCCTACAAATCCATGATAATGAACTACAGCCTTCTATTACCATATTATCTATTATACAAATTCTATTAGAAAACTAGCAATTCTCATATTTGAGCTATTCTACGCTCTTCCAACTTTCAAATCTTTGTTCCAACTAGTACACCACCCAAGTGAAGAGACCAAAAGGAAATAGATAAAAATCATTGGATGAATCTTCAGTTCTGTCATTATGTCCTCTGTGAAATAAATTTGACTGCAGCTGAAAACATTAACTGTGCCATATTCCATTAACGATGTATTCAACCTAAATCAAACTAGTAAGACTATTTCAATCCCGCTCATATCTACCACTAATGCAGTATCCTGCAACTTGTAGACGTCATAATTTTGCATATGGACTCAAATAAGGTATTGTTTCTATGAAATTGCACAACTTTTCAAAAGGAAACAAAATATGTAAAAACATTCCAACTTAGGTGTTGCCCTTTTGTTTTTGTCCCTACAATAAGATTTCAATTATATGCTATTAGTAGTCCAAATGTAACTACAAGTTAATCCAGTAATTTTCAGATCAGTCTCACTCAAATCCCTGTTCCTATTAGTAGTCAAGCAGGCCATGGATGTGCTTTCAAACAAAGCACTCATTCTCAGCAAAGAGATGAAATTGATGACTTATAAAAAAAAATACATTCAATTTCATACATTTCCTTATTTCTCCTCGGAACATTAAAAAAAAAATACATTCACACATTTCCTTATTTCTCCGCAGAACTCTCATTACATAGAAATAAGAGAGTGGGCATTTCCAGTTCATTTCAGGCAGTTCAAACCACAACTTTGACAAGTTTCATACAGGTGCACTTTAAGCATCAGTAGTCTTTTCAATCTTGAATAATTATCAAATGGGTTCATAACTTTCATGTTCACTTAGTGTACTTTGCTGTCTCAATTTCTTCCCTCTTTGTATACAGTAACTGCTTCCTTCCATTTAAGAACCCCATTCTTCACTATCCCAATTACCATTGCTGCAAGGAACACATCAATTTAACAGTCCCAACAGACTCCTCCAATATCACTTTTAGGTGCAAAATAAATATTTAACAAAATAAATGATCTTCAAATGGCGGCACACACCCTGACATTTCAAATTGTCTCGAAAATAAGCTAAAAATAATCTAAAATCATGCAAATGCTGATCATCTCATAAGCTAAAAATAATAGGCAGACTTAAGACATAGAATTCCTAACATCCAACATGTCTGGCCAGACCCAGGGAGATGTCCAGTGGTATACTGATTGCTCCCAGACATACACATAATCACCTTCGTATACAAGATAATACATTCCCCCTAGTAAATCAAATTCTAACTAGCTAACAAGTCCATGAATTGGTGATTTTGAAATCGCAGTTAACAATAACGAGAGACAAACCTCATTGCTATCCAATGTCATAAAATAGAAATGCCTTTGACCTCTCGAAGCATATTCTTTTTGGCGAGCATTATATGCCTGCATGTCTAGCACCTGCTTTAGGTGACAGTAAAATCAGTATTCATTCAGTTAACTATAAAGACAAATTTCTGACAAGAATTGTGTTCTTTAGGTAGTAAGCATAACCATTTTTATACCTGCCCATATCATTTAGCATAAAGATTTAGAAAAATTTCCGTGTCAATGACAAGAGTAGTGCAATTCAAATGTATCTTTCCAAAGTGATACTAACCTCTCCAACATATTCAATCATAAATAATCCCTTTGGTACTTCTTGCAGTACTTGTAACCCAAAACCTTTCTTCCCACAGCGCAACAACCTAACTTCAGCATATAGTCTTTTCTGGAACTGCATAAAAACATATGCAAGAGTAGAAGATTATTCTCAATCTACTAATTCGCCAGTCATCAAAACAAATGTAACACTAAAACTTACCTGCTGATTTGAACACAGATCCCCACATGGACATGCCTCTTTGACACACTCAATATTAAGCATTCGATTCAGACATTCATCTCCACAGCCATAGCTACCATCTTCAGGTGGTTTGCAATGGCAAACCATAATCTGTTAAAACAAACCAAATTACATGATATAAAAATGTACAAACTTGATGGTGTAATAGATAATTGAATAACAGCCTTCATTTGTCTCCTACACAAGAAAATAATGGCACTAATTCTGTCTATTATCTTGATGAGTTCTTCGGGGGGTTTACAATTGCAAACCATAAACTGTACATAATATCAAAACATACAAACTTGATAGCATAATAGATAACTTAACAACATCATGTATTTGACTCCAACAAAGAAAATGAAGACACTAAAGCTGTTATAATCTTGATGAACACCTGGTTTTCGCTCTAATCTTTGGAGATAAGCAGCAGACAGCCATTAGTTTCTGATTAATATTATCACCAAATAAAGTTGGCATAATGATAATTAATATCATGAAGTTGATGTTATGGACTGCCACAACTCTTCTAGAGGATCATGTGATCCCCATTAGAATCAAAAGTTGGGAAATTGGAAAACAATTCAAATCAGATAAATTATTTACTTAAAGATAAAATCAAGGATGATGTTTTGGTGTGCCGGGCCGCAAAGCACGACCATGTTCCATAATGGATGAGAATACATTCTACGGTTGGACCTTGATAGGGCTGGGCCCCTACTATTCTATGGCAGAGGATTATAATCATTGTGAAGCTGTCGCCAAATAGATTCCAGGGGCATCATCACCCCTCTCATCCTTCATGCACTCTGACTCCACCTGCAAATCAAGAAGGGCACCCTGCAACTTGATGACTAAAAAACTAGAAAAGATTATGGTAATAACTATGTAAATGTGCTTGGGGATGACCCCGCAGTGCAAGGATAGTTGCAAATCCGTGTTGAAATGGAGGTCACTAGTTCGATTCTCCTGCAGCTTGATTAATGACAAGCATCTACACTTAAGGTGGTTCATGCAAGCATAGTACGAAGGAGAGGACGGTGAGTAGTGATGAGATGGAACGTAGAATGCTTGCATCATGGAGTCGTCGACACATTGCTCGAGATGCACATTGGGCAGTGAATGTGATGCAAGGGGCGCACGAGAAGATGTTAAGCCAGACTTGATGGGGCAGTAGTGCGTTGTAATAGACAAGAATGAGACAAGTTGAACAAGTCGATGCTAAGAGAGACAAGGCAGATACGATGATGGAGTAAAAAGGAGTGACTACCGCAGAGGATGTAGCAAGACAGCAGCATATCCAGTGGTTCGGGAGTTATATGCAGGGCTTCGGCTGCAGAAGCGAAGATGACGGATGCCACCGGAAGGAGTGGTGATGACGGATGTTGCCGTAGGAGTGATAAGGTGTTGGGTCGTCAGGTAGAGTACGGGAGGGAGAAGATGGTGGCAGATTAAAGGAGAGATAAGGATGGGAAGAAATAAGGGGAGCTATTCAGAGAGGAGTATAGATACCAACAAGAGACAAATCAAGGAGGTGTTCATGCCTTGGCAATAACTGCGAAAAAATGTTCAAGGGGATGGGGTCCCCCATAGTGACCCCACTGGTTCATAGCTCCAATCAAAAGTGTTTCACCAATCAAAAATAAAAAGCTATGTAAATGTTTTTAAATCAAAGTTTCAAATCATACTCAGTAATCTATCATCAAGACAAGGAAAAGTAAAAAGTATGCTGCTTAGTTTCTTAAATAGAAGGACAATGGTACAGAAATGGAATGGGAAATGAAACATGTTAAGAATTAACAAATAAACGATTCTTATAAAAATAATATCATATTACTAGAACTATTACCTAATAAAGGTGGTGTGATTTGACCAAAGGAGAGAAGAGCTAAGATCGTGATTAAAGGCATGTAGGTAACAGGTTTGTAGAATGATGGTTTTAGTTATAATGGCTGGAAACGGCAATGGACACTATACAATTTATATAAAATTCTAAATTCTTCAAATGCAAGCATGCTAACCTCATCAATAGCCTGAGATTTACGGCTACGATGTAGAATCCTGTTGTGCTTGATAAGCGTCCAAAATGCTTGATGAGAATCTGTAAAAAAATAGTAAAATACAAGACTTGAACATTATTAGTCATGCCCAAAAAACTCCATTTAAAAAATAAAAAAATAAAAAAATCAACAAACAATCGCAATGACCTCGCATTCCACCTTGGGGTTGCAAGGATGCTGAATACTTTAGTATCCCTGATGCTCCAGTGTAATCACCCTCTTCACAAGAGGCATCTGATATATTCAAATCTGCATTGATTTCCGCATTTGACTTTTCTTGAGGTATGGAACAATCAGCAAATTCTTTATTTGGATTATCCTGACAAGTCCTGTAAAAGTAGAACCCCCAACAGATAAGTTGTTTCACTAGAACAGCACAAGACAAGATATTATCCACTGCCTGTGATAGAAAAGAGGTCAAGGTAATGCCGAATTATTAAAAATATTATAAATTTTAACACCAAGAATATCAAAGAATGCAAAAGTATTTACAAGCAAATATGTACAAACTAGAATGGAGCTATAGAAAACAATAAAATGACTTTCAAAATACGGCCAGTTCAAAGTTAGAACATAATAGTGGGCATGTAAATGAAAATACACGTGTTTTACATAATTGAAAAAATACAGAGAAAAGCAAATTATGATTATATTGCTAATCCAACATTTGGTTGGCTAAGGGATGTAAATCTTCACACAAGGACACAACCCTTAATAATTCAGTTAACAAGATTTCCAGCATGTCATACTTCGTTGGAAAGGTGTATAGCATGCCCTCCTCTGTCGAAAATACTTTATCCATCAAAATATTTGAAAAGATAAGCAACAAGAACTTGATAATTAGTACCAAAGGTTGTGGTGTAATGGTAAAAAGTAGCATTACCGAATAGAGACTCAAGTTCAGATCTCTGTATCACAAGAAGGCATCCCACAACTAGGCAGACATATGCATGTAGTAAAATATCTAGGACTTGGGCTCACTCATCCCTACAAACCAGTCTAGGCCTAGTGATGTTCTTAGTCACCCTAAGCATAACAAAACATTTAATTGGGACCAATCCATCTAAGATAGCCTTCATAGACATCTGAATTATCTAATCTATTCATATATTCTTGTCGCCATGAAAATCATTGGCACCAGCATACAAAAGATGTGATCCCAAGAAAATCAATGAACCCTTGTACTCACACCCATTAAAAGACCCACCTAACTTAAGGATGAGAGAGAGAGAGAGAAATGCAAAGAAGAGAATATACCAAGTAAAGGCCCGCAAGAATCTCCAGACCTCCAAGATACCTTAGGAACTTTAGATGATGGTGTAACAGTCGTGAAACTCATCATCACAAATTTGAAAATAAGCCACAAATTTGTTGGAGTTTACTCAAATGGGTTTCTCAAAGGTAACCTTGAGTTCCTGATATTGACTTTACTCTTATTAACCTTCTTTTTGTGCTTTTTGTTCAATTTCTTTTTGTACATCAATCCAGGTTGCATGAGTATAACACTTACCAATAATATGATTTCAATCATTCATTAGTATAATCAATGGTTTTGTGCATTGGCATTGACCTAACAAAGTTGTGGACTTATGGATGTGTCCTTGTATTTTACATTTATTTTAAGCCCCAACCGAAGTGATGTATAGACTATTAAATTTGACTTTGAACAAAATATATATTAGGAGTGGAAAGGGTTTTATGCTTGGATTCTATGCTTCTTTTTGTCAGATGCTTTGGAAAGGGTTCTTTGTTTTCTTTAAAAATGGAAATATGCACCAAAGATTTTGTAGACTGTTGCTGTTGTAACCCATTGCAGTAAAAAATGTTTTGATGTAATCCAATTTGTTATGTTAATAGTTGGCATTATGTAGTGATGTAACTGCTTGTAACACAGTTAAAAACAAACAACAACCAAGTCACAAGCAGTTATATCACTAGCCAGTGCTGACAAATATTGGCAAAACAAGTTGACTTACAAACAAAACATTTTGTTGCAACAGTCTATAAATCAATTGATGTTTAAGGCCTTTCCTTGCAACCTTGTGGTTAATCTCAGGGATGTTGTCCCATAGTCAACTCCTAAATGGCCTGAAACTTGAGATGTTCCCCCACATCTGATTTTTACTCCCGTGTTCTAAAACCATTAGGGGAAGTTATGCAAGTTGATGAAATAAGATATTTGCTGCCTCATATAAATGCTAAGGTTTTAATCTCTTTAAAACCTTCCTCTTGTTTTCCTAACTCTTTTGTCTTGAGTCTTTGACCTTCGTGTGTAATGTCCTATTTCAGGATCACCTTATACATTGCCCAAAATTCACAAATCCAAAATGAAACAGAAGCAAAAATGTAGTTAGAGATGTAATTCTTACTCGAATAAGATGAGATAATCTATATAAATATTGAAGTCTGATTTCTAATATCAGGTTGATCTCTTAGATCGATCTCCTTTATCAAATGGAATTCTTCTGCTCAGTCTACTCTAAAAATCCGAAATAGTACTCTTTATTGATGCTGCTCCTATTTTTTCTTGAAGTGAAATCTCCTTTATTGGTGAAAGGGTGGCCATCTTTCATTAGAATTCAGTCACCACTTTTCATTGTTACCTTTGACAATAATATATTATTCCCCAAATTGCTCTCCCTTGGATGTCCTCCTCAAATGAAATATTTTCCTCTTTATATCTTCCAATGTGGGGTAGAGTCACACCTCTTTATCATGGCTGCCCTTTGCAAAGATCACAACCTTCCACAATTACTATCCTTTGGATGAGTCACAAACTTTCAGAATTTATACCCTTTGAAAGAGTCACAACCATTCATACTTGTCCCCCTTCGAATGAGTCAGAAACCTTCATAAATACCACCTTTTTGAAGACTCGCAACCCTTCATAACCTTTGCCCTTTGAAGGAGTCACTTCCTTATTTTCTTCTCATTTCTTTTTCCTCTTCTATTAATTCTTTCTCACTTCACACCTTCCCTTTTCTCTTCCTTCCTCTCTCCCCCTTTCAAATAAAGTTCTCTTCCCCCTTTTTATATCTCATGTTTGAGGGAGTCGCAACTGTTCATTTCCTCCCTTTTGACCCTTCATTAACTCAATTAAATTTAATTATGTTATATTTTATATTTTCAATTTAAATTTTATTTTTATTCTTTGATATTTTAATTTTATTATTATTATTTATTATTAAATCCTATTTCAAAAAGGGGACATCACATCATAAAATACAGAGGACTATAATGAAGGCTATAACTGCTTTTGGGATTAAAAAATACAGAGGACTCTCTAGCTTTCATGCTGTGAACATAGATTTTTGGATAACAACAAAAAGCATACTAATTTATTTTCTCAAACGAAGGAGCTTGTAAAAGCCATAGTATCCTTGATCAAGATGGGCACATGGTTATTCAGGATGATGTTGGAGATACTGCAAGCAATCCCTCTTTGTTTGAGATGCCTTTTCTTGATATTACTCCTACCCATCAATCTACTTCTAAGGTGTTCTCCAAGGGTAATAGAAGTGGATTGGCTTCTTCTCCTAACCTCAAGTACCCCTTTGATCTTGATCTTATTTCTTAGAGTTCCCCTCATGAGTCAAAAGTTGGGGGTTCATGAATTTATGGTCTCTACTAACCCCAAATCTCAAGGGATTTCTTTAAGGACTCCTACAAGGGACAAAAAACACCTAGTGATTTTATTTTGTTTGTCTCTAGATGTTCTAGCCCTATGGCTTGCAATAGTTGTGAGACCCCTAATAGTGGATGACGGAACAGGACATTAAAATTGGCAAAGGTTAAGGTGGTTTAACCACTGTTAGCAAAGAGAGGGATGCCAAACCTCTCTCTTGTTTTGAAACACTATGTGAAGATGGAGAAAATTTGCCCTTCCATCTAGTTTGATACCTGGTATGTGCTATGAGAATAATCAATTAGAATGTAAGAGGGCTAGAAACCCTCCATATAAGGTTTGTAATGAGGTTATTTTGCCTGTCTCTTTGGTTTAGATTATGAATTGGAATTGTTTGGCCTAGTTCTCTTTGCTTCTCTACCAATCATGTGAGAGGAGCCTCTATTATGCTTGACCCTCTTTTAAGGATTGTTTGGATTGTGGTTTCTTTGCAAGGCAAGATGTTTGATATTTCCTAATGAAGACAATGGTAGGGCTCATCTACAAAATTGACTAGCTATTCATCTAAAGCATTCTTGCTAGCTCCTAAAGGTGACTTTAATTTGGTGGGAATTATTGAGGATAAATTCAGGTCGCCCAAATTTGACTGGAAAGGTCGTGAGTTGTTTTTGGGGTCTCAATTCAAAAGGTGAAAGAATAAGGTTGAACCACTTTTTGGTTGCAAATCAAATAGCTAAAGGGTTGGATTCACATAATTTCCTATGTTACACAAGGACACGTTTCCTGCCCCCAGGGGACTCGTCCCCATCCCTGAATTGTTTCAGGGATAGTGGGACGAAAAGGAAACGTCCACCAACAGTCCCTGATTTCAAAAATTGCGGACGGCCGAAACATCCCTAAAACGAAAAAAATGTCCCCTACACATTTAGATGATTTTTGGCATTAAAAAACAACAAAAAACACTTTTTTCAAACTCTTTTTGCCAAAGTGACAATGTGGGGGGCCCACAAAGTTCGAATTCGTGTTTGCAAACGATAAAATTCAAATGAAATTCGGCGTGGGAGAAATTCGGCAAAAAAATTCATGATTAAATGTTTAAAATTTTAATTTAAATAAAAATAAATATATCAAATTTTATTTATTAAACAATAAATATTAAAATAATAAATCTAATATTTAATTTACTTTTTTAATATTCATAATAATCATATTAAATTTTACATTTTAAATAAAAATATGTTAAAAAATTTATATATTAAATAAAAATCTATTATAATTATAAATTTAAGTTAATATCTTTTAAATATTTAACTATTAGAAACAAAAAACAATTCAAGTAGATATATATATAAGTAAGAGAAACAAACTTACTTCAAACAAGCTGAAAAGTTTGTTGTAGTTCATAGTGTTTTGAGGCTTCAGGACAGACAGACTACAGAGTATCGATTGACACCAGCAACACGATGGGATGTTGATCTTGAAGATGTTAGGCAGATTGATGAGGAGGAGGTGCAACAAGGACTGGTTGGGCTACAATTGGATGATCCACTTCTGCCAGAGGGAGATAGTGACTCATATGATTCTGAGTCTTTGGATATTGATAGCTAGAATGAGGCTTAGTTTCATAGGTTGTGCCAGTAGCCTGTTATATTTTGATGTTTGTGACTTCTAGATACATGTTTGAGACATTTTGATTTGGATATTTATATTGATAGATTATGGTTTTGATGTTTGAGACTATTGTTATAGTGTTGTTATACTGATTTATACTGCTGCTATTATCATTTATGTTGTTATGCTACTGTTGTAACTCATGAATCCATGATTTATTTGCATATTGTCTTGTTGTTATCAATTATTGACATATCTCTCTCTTTCCCCCTCTCTATCTATAATATCTTAATATATTTTGAAAAAATCATATACACACACACATATATATATAATTAAAAAATTGTATATTGTTGTCCCTTGTCATCCCCTACTTTTGGCCCTTTAGGAATCGTACTGGAAACATGTCACCTGTCGTCCCGATCCTCGTCCCCAAACCACCGTGGGACATAGATAATTACTAATTTCCTAAAAGGCTTCTCCAAACTTGATTGTTTCTATCTTCAAAGATGCTACTTTGGGATCTCCTCTATTTTGAATAATAATGTTCTATATTTTTTCCCTTTACACTGTTTGATCATTATCCTATTGAAGTTGGAATTTCCCCTCTTCCACCCCATTACTCCCACTCCCCTAAGCCATTAAGGATTTGTTCAAGGCAAATGTCTCTCATCTTAAATATGCCTCATCTTTACCATTCCGTTCGTATCACTAATTTTACTTTCCTTAATGAATCAATCTAAGTCTAAGATTGTTACGTTGGGTGTTGTTGATAGGGCTGCCCAGAAGTTTTTGAGATTTCTTGGTAGAGACTAGACTAGAATGAGAGCGCACAAAAAAAGGCAACTGGGGAACAGACTTGTGGCCATTGAGAGTTAGCTTCAGAAATTTTGTTTTGATGAAAGCCTGGATGAGAAGGCCATGTTTGTTCAAGCACCAGTTGAGGTGTGATCAAGACTATAAGAGAAAAAAGGCTGAGTTGAGGTCTCAGCTTACCTGGTTAAAGCTGGGAGATAAAGGTAATAGCTTCTTTATCAATTGTTCAAATTTAAGCATGTCAAGGAGAAGATCTCAGTTATGGATGTTGGTCGTATCTTGGTGGGGGGGTTCTCCAATAATATTAGCCTTTCAGTCCTCCTACATGGACTTTTTTACCTCTGACAAGGGGGGGGGGAGGGGGGGTTCCAGGACTCCAAACATTTTTGCCAAGGCCCAAGATGTTTCCATGTAAATTGAATAGTGGCCTCACCAATCGCCTGGACAGGAAATTTCTTTGTTTGAAACTTATATAAGTGATTGATTCATTAAGCACTGAAAAAGGTCTTAGGTATGATGGAATTCCAGTTGAATTTTATAAGTTCTATAAGGAAAGAGTGGCCCCTATGCTCCTCGGTGTCTATGAAAAAACCTTTGTTACACAGTCCCAAGTAAAATATATTAACAGAGGTGTCATTTGGCTTATTCCCGTGGAGGGAGATATTACTAAAATCAAATACTAAGGCCTACTACTATTAAATGTTTCCTACAAGCTTTTTGCAAAGGTCTTAGCTATGAGAATAAAGAAGGTTCTACCACAGATTATCTCTCCTCCTGAGACTGGCTTTGTGGAGGGGACAGATATCTTAGATAATCTTCTTACAAACTGCAAAAGGGTACATTGGGCTAAGGAATCCAAACAGAATGTCTGCAAGCCCCTTATTGAATTTTTAAAAAACATAGAATTGAATGGCTGTTATCTTTCTGGTTTTGAAAACACTACGATGTGGTAGCACCTTTTGTAGATATGTTGAAGTATAATTTAAAGATGCCTCTATGCAAGTTAGTGTGATTGGTAACTCTCTTCCCTCTTTCCCTTGCAAAGGTCTATGAGTCAATGTTGTCGTCTTGGTCTAGACCTCTTTGATATTGCTGCCAAAACATTCATTACCTGGTTAGAGATTGTTCTTTAGGGCCTCCTGTTAGAAGTTTATAACTCCCTAATTAAGATTGTTTATTGGAAGTTTGGTTTGTTGATGATATCTCTCTGCTTTCAGTCTTGGATAGAGATGATTTTGAGAAACTTGATAAAAGATTGACCATTTAGCATCTTACATCTAGATTTAAAATTGCTTTGCATAAGTCTACTATCCTGACCTGGTCTAGTACCCTGCCCCCCCCCAAACAAAAAAAAAACTGGATGGATAGCTGATAAGGGTGAGGAGTGGGATGGTCCCTCAAAATGTTAAGATATCTTGGGAAAAATTATTTAGTTGTACTACCAGTATTGATCTAAATCTCCTTCTAAGTTGTGGCTGATTTCTTCCTCTATAATTTTATAGTTTATTTGGCTTCCAAGAAATAACGATGTTTCCAGGGTGACTGGGGGGATCTCACCAGTTTTTCTTGAGAAATCACAAGGTGAGTCTTTAGATTGTCAGGAACCCTACATAAGTTATATTTTTTCGCAACAGATGGTGCCCCTTCCCTTCTGGCCATTAAAGGGAGGAGGAGACTCTTCCCCCTACAAGTGTTCTTCCAAAGTGGATCGTTAGTACCGGCAATAAGGAGGTTCAAAATGATAATAATGGTTGGCTAATACAGGCGCTGGACACTAAGAATGACTATCTGGAAAGTTCTGATGCTTCGGTAAAGCTCCCTCTAATCCTTCTGTTGGGTTGAGTGTGTGGAGTACAGAGTGAAGTCTGCTGAGGAGCAGGTGATTCAAGTTTTCAACACATTGGACAGAAGAAAGGCTGCTAAAGGAAAGAATAAAAAGACTGAAGCTCACAACTCCGATATCCTCTATTATTTCAATGGGATATGTGATATTTAAATCTAGGTAGTTATTGGTTTCATCTAAGTTCTATGTTTTGTTATGTTTTGCATTCCATCTGCTCGATCCAGCTATATTTGTACACTTTTATCCAAAAAAAATTGGATTAACTTTGGGGCACCAAGTTCAAGTCCTGTTGTTGAATGAATTGCAGAAGTATTGAAGTGTTTCAATGTCACACTGTTAACACGTGTCTTCCTAAAAGTCATATGATACACATTGTCTTGTTAGGGCAAGTCAAAGGAAGGTAAATTGTAATGGCCTGTCCTTTTGTATTTTGTGGTGCCTTGACATATAGCTTTGTGAATTATTTGAGACGAGTCTGAACTTAAAACTTGTATGTTTCCTTCTACTATCTTGAATTGCTCCCTTGAGATGACCTTGAGCAGATTAGCAGAGTGTTTGCAACAACTAGGAGAAACCTTGTGGATGGACTGCTTCGACAGCATAGCTTAACAATCAGAATGGTTTCAGTACAGTAGTCACTCAGCAGGCTCTTCTTCAGATTCATACCCATCATAATGCAGAGCAGTGATGTCAGAAGAAGTTGAAGTATCTATGATATTGGCAGGATGGTCAAACTGTTATCTTAATTGACCTTGGATCCAAGTTTTAACTTTAGTAACTGGCTGATCTTGAACTTAAATCGAAATTATTATATTTTAGTTGTTTTTCTTTGCATGCTAGTGGGAATGGAGTTACTCAGAGTAACAATTATATCTCATGTTATGAATTATCATCATTTCTATGATTGGTTTGCTATTCTGACAATTATTCTGGGTTTTCACTTGTATCTATATGTGCCTTAAGATAAAACATTTGAGCAGTTTAGTACGGAGTGTTGTAATATTTGACCATATTCATGACTGTATGGTTAGTGTGGACCAAATAAGCTGTTGCCTTGACATGGAATACAGTCAATCTTAGTGTCTAACCAGTACAGGGAGCCAGTATTTGATAGAAAGCATTTGGCCTCAAGGCAGAGATGTCATGTTAGGATTGTGGATACATGACTTTAAAAGATCTCAAATGGAAAGCATCAATCTAATGTCAGTTTGGGCACAAGATTTCCTGCTGCCCTTTTGCTTGAGAAGTTCGTTCTTATGCTCCGTATTGATGCAGAAGTCATCATATGGCTTGCCAAGTTTCCGAAGCCTTGGTGATAGTTGGTATCCATTGGAAAGGAACTCGTTGTGAAGAGGAGATAACCTTGAATTGCTGTTGTTATAATGTCTGTTTGCACATGCTACTAGTCCAGGCCTATGCCTTGTCATGCATCATAGGATTAAAATCAAAGGATCAGCTTTTACACAACCGTTTTGACGTCAATGCCTGATTGGTAAGAGCGTAAATTTATTTGCAGCAGATTCTGTAGCAGTGGGCTGGCTTGTTGCAATGATAAAACCATTCAGACATTGACTTGTGCTTGAGGACTGGATACAGTTTTGGCAAAGGCTGCCCTAATGGTACTTTTTTCCAATACTAAAATTGGAAAAAAGATAAAGTCTTGATATCAAGGTATGCTTGTTTTCGCTTGCCTTTGTGCCAGTGTATCTTGAGGATAGGATTGGCAAAGGGATACAAGAATGCTCTCTGTTGTATGGTATGTCATGTCCCAGACATGAAACACCTAAATAAACATCAGAAAATTGTCTTACCCATAAGACCTCACAACTTTCCGAAAATCCCCAACCATCCTTTGCATATGCTCCAGGCATTTAATAAGGTTTAAATTGACAAAGTTAATGATGAGTATCAAGGAGAAAATGTGAAGGCAACGAATATCTTTAAGAAGTGCAGTGACTACTTTATAAGAGAAGCGCTTAAATGTTTAAATAAAATTAAATAAAGGCCGACCCCTCATTAAGTTGCCTTCCTTAGAAGAGACGCTTCTCTTGAGTAAAAAGGTACGAAGGAGGTATATGTAGAAGTTGATGAGGGAGCTAGGTAGGGAAGATAAGGAGAAGTCATCGGATCTAGAAAAGAATTAAAGCAGATTTCAGAGCAGACATTTATGTAGAAGGATTGCATGCAAAGGGAAGTTTCTCAATATAACATCATATAATAAAAATGGATTTTGTGTAGACATAGAGCAGATATATATGTGAGAGAATGGCAAGTAGAAAATATGATAAATCAGTCAAATTAAGAGCAGATTTATAAAGTATCACAGCAGATATAATAATATGTTATAAACAGATTTGAAAGGAAGAATAATATATAGATTATGAAAATAGATCATTCAAGTAAGAGTGTGGAATAATGGAGCAGATATGCGTGAGGGGTTTATGAAGGATACATTGTAATGTCCCCAACTAGGACTTAACTCAATTTACCTTAAAATTCGCAATTAGGGTTCGGATTGTGCTTGGGGATGGCAATTTGTAACACTCCCTACTAGGAGGCTGCCAATTCCCAAAGATTAGCATACATCACTGCATTTACGTGTTAAATTAAGAAACAATCGCTCATTCATAATACATACTTAAGCCTTAATTCCTTACTTCTCTTCTATATTTATAGTCAATAAACTTAAGAAGGATGGGGATTTACTTGTCCTTCGAAGACCAATCTACAAATAGGCTCCCTCAAGGTTTACAAAACACATTCATACCTATCTCGAGACTTCTCCTTCAAGGTTCCATGATATATGTCCTTACCCCATCTTGGGGCTTTTCTCCTACATTGTAAGGTTTTACTCCATCTCTCCATGAAAAAACCAACCCATCCTCTTAAACAGTATTAGTGAGTGATTAAGGAATAGGCTATGTATATATTATTAACTTATGTATTACGAAAAATATATATAATAACTGATATAATTCTGATTTAATTATTATTAACAGATATATTATATTTACCACATTTGCTGCCCAGACATGGAAGTCGGAATTCGGTTCCTACCAAATTCGAATTCCATTCCTATTCGTTGTAAAGTTGTCAACAGACTGAGGAATTCGGTCTAAATTCGCCAAATCGGACCCTGCCAGAATTTTCAATGAATTTCGTCAACTTTCTCCCATCCTCTGCGAGCCCGGACAGAATTCACGCGAATGTGGAACGAATTCACATGCCACGTCGATTTTTTTACTTTTTAGGTCTATTCGACCTTTTTAAACCTAAAACGGCGTATGTTATAAAGCTTTTTTCATAGTGAATATTTCATTTGTGAAGACATGAGTTTTCTGAAGGCAACATGAGTTTTGTTCTTGGTGTTTGTCTCGATTGTCAAACCAGCATTTTAATCTCACACAGACCAAACAAAGTGGCACATAAATTGCTTGTAGGGAGCTGAAGCCTGCAAATAACACTAACAGAGATAACAGGTAGGGTTTTGTAACTTGTTTGTGTTCATTGTTGTTTGTTTTTAAAAGCTTTTTTGCATTTGTTTTACAAAATGAAATGAGCTCTCTAAGTATAGATTTATTTTCTTTTTTTTTCATTTTAGTTTTTTGTTGTGTGTTGTTTGTAGATTCGTAGAATGGCAAGTGTTTCTAGCACCGGAAACTCCCGCTTCAAAATAGACAGATGCTCTCCACTATGGAAATATGTGGAAATGGTTCGACCAATGCCAAGTGGAGGAGTGTTTTGTGTGGATTTGCAACCATTGCAAAGAGAAATCTAGTAGCTCTTATAGTAGAGTGAAAGCACATTTGTGCTTTATTCCTCATAAAGGAATTAAATTTTGTACAAGGAAGCCAAGAGTTAATGGGGTGCTACCTAAAACCCTTCTTCCAAACAACATTGTGAACAAATATATACAAGAGCAAAAACAAGCAGATGAAGCAGCTGGGAATGCAAATTCTCATCCTTTGCAAAAGTCTAGAAACAAAACAAAAGCACCATCTATGGCTTCAATTTCCGATCCCAGTGAACCACTTGGAGAGGGCCATCCATTCTTGTGTGCACCTCAAGAATCGATGACAAATAAGAGAGCAAAGGGGCCCTTGGAAATATCATTTCAGAATGAAGCTAGAGACATTAACGAGGAAGACAAAGCAAGATGCATCGATGCAAATGGATTGGCATTTAATGTTGTCTGCTCACCATATTGGCAAAGAATGGTGAGATCAATTAATGAGGCTCCAAAGGGGTTCAAGGGCCCAGGTTATGAGAAGGTATGCACCACTTTATTGGGCAGAGAGATGATCCATGTAGAGGCTCCCAGGCAGCCCATCAAGGATTCATGGATCGAAACATGTGTGACCACAGTATCCGATGGATGGAAAGATGCGAGAAATCGTCCTTTGGTCAATGTTATTGCAATGTCCACAAGAGGTGCAATGTTTCTAAAAGTTGTGGATTGTGAAGGGGAGGTGAAGGACGGTCCTTTCATTGCAAACATTCTCATCCAAGCCATTGAGCAAGTTGGCCCTCAAAATGTAGTTCAAGTAATAACTGACAATGCCAAGCATTGTAGGGTTGTCGGGTTATTGGTTGAGGAGCACTTCGAACACATTTTTTGGACACCTTGTGTCGTCCACTCTCTCAACTTAATGCTGCAAAAAATTGGCACTAAAATTGGTTGGATCAAAAAAATGTATGAAGATGCACAGGAGATCCAAATATCCGTCACAAACCACCATATGTATGACGCAAGCCATATTCAAACAATTCTCCAAATTGGAGCTCTTGAAGGTAAGTTAAATTATTTTAAAAATATAAATATATTTTATAAATTTAGACTTTAAGTTTAGTTTAGTAAACTTTCTATGTTGTGATATGGGTGTTTTAATCTTGATTTTAATTTTTAATTTATTCTTATTTTGATTTAAAAATAGGTTGTTGAGACCCTCTTTGCCTCCAACACTATTGTTTTGAGACGCCTTGTGAAGATTAAAGAGGCATTGTCTAGAATGGTAATCAGTGCTAATTAGAGCATATGGAGGCAATCTAATAGTACCAGGGTAGCTGCCATAAAGGCAATGATACTAGATGACTCTTGGTGGGATCGTGGTGAGTACCTCTTGAGGTTCACTGAGCCTATGTTAAGCATGATCTGATACGCTGACATGGATAGGTCTTGCTTGGGTGAGGTATATGATGGCATAGACTCCATGATTGAGGATATTAAAAAGATCATAAATGAGAGAGCAAGATCTTGAAGAAAAGTTCTTCAAGGAACTACAGATAATCATGGTAGAGAGATGGAACAAAATGACTACCCCTTTGCATCTCCTTGCCTTTGCATTGAGCCCCAGGTTCTATAGTCAGTTGGTCCTCAGGGAGAGTACCATTAGAGTTGCCCTGTACAAAGATCCTGAAGTTGCTCACGGGTAAAAGGCAGCCCTTCGAAGACTCTTTCCCAAGCACATACGACCTACAGTGAGGTCTAAATTCATGAGTTTCACAAGCACCGATGATTGTGGTCTTGATGCTCTTGAAGACAAGAACAATGTTGATGCTCATAAATGGTGGTACTTCCATGGACAAATGTACCAGCATCTACAACCCATTGCCATCAAAATTTTATCACGAGTAAGCTCTTAACTCTTAAGATTTTAATTTCTAAATTCTTGTTGATGAATATTGAATTTATATTTTTTAAAATTTTATTCAAAACTCTTAACTCTCTAATTTCAAAATTGAAAATTTTGATATGTTGCTTGTTCATCATCATCCGAGAGGAACTGGAGCACATACTCCTTCATCCGCTCAATAAAACGCAATAAACTAAATTCCAAGAAGGCATATAACTTGGTCTTTGTGGACTCAAACTTGAGGCTCACAACACAAAGAAAATGCTTACAAAAAAGGGGAGGCGGGGCATTGGGATGTTGAACCAGAGCGTGCAAAGTTGGAAGATTTGATTGCCCACTTTGATGCACTTGCACTTGATGAGGGTGATCATGAGCTACCTAGTGATGTTGAGGCTGATCTAGAGGATGAGCCTAACATTGCTAGTACTGATGTTAGTGGCACTTTTGTTGCTTCTAATCTGCAACATTAGAATGATGATGATTTGTTTGATAATTTTTTATGATATGTGATCACTGATAGCTGATTAGTAATGTTGACATTATTGTTTTTAAATTTTGAACTAAAACATTGATATGGTGGTGTATTTTGGCATTTTATTATGTCATTTGGACTAAAACGTTAATATATGTGTTGGTGTATTTTGCTATGTTGCTTTATTATTAGCATAGTGGTCTATGAACTTATTTGTTGTTGCATATATATACATACATATATTTCTAAAAAAAACTTGTACGAACAAACCCAAAACGAATCCGATTTTGGACGAATTTTGAACCCGAATCTCGAACCAAAATCCAAACCGGCAACTTAGTATATATCTATATATGTATATATATGACCATATAATGATTCTTTATCCGTAATAAGATTCAGATATAATATTCTAATATAGATGATTCATTTCCTTTTTCGCCTCTTCCTTGTGAAGAGTATCAAATATATTTATCTCCCATTCCTTCCATGATGATTTGAGTAATGGATTTGATACCCATATATATCTTGCAAGGTTGAATGGTTGCATCCTTAGATGGTGAAGAGATTGTTGTCAGGTAAAACGTATTGTTAGTATGTTATGTGGTTAATGTTGTTAGTGTAATCAAGGGATAGGTACTTATACAGGTTGCAACGGTTGGCCTCGCACCCTCTCGAGTCTTTATATTGTTCTCTCTTGATGGTATCAGGCATCCTTATTAAGTGTATGAACTTATATGGCATTAATGAAAGCATTGGCAGTTCTCTGATATTGTTTTATTTCCATTATACTACATTCTATGTTATGCATTAATTCTCTTTACCCCGTAGCGGTAGACATCTGACGTTGTTGCATACGGAGGACAATGGGCATACCTCTAGAGGACGGCAGCAACATGGAGGATGACGAATTCGAAGAACTATTCGAGGGAGAATGTGCGTTGACCTCAAACTTTGTGGCTCTCTTACAAGCAGCCATAGAGACTCACGTACGGAGGGAAGCCGAAAGGAAAGAAGTCCCTGAAGGTGTCATGTGGGATGCCCTCGGAGTTAGTCCTATGGTCAATCGGTTGATAAGTCAGCTCCCTCGGCTATTGACACAAACATCCCTCGCCCTGCATAACCGACAAGAGGAGATCGATAAGGAACAACGTCGTCAACAGATCCTTCGTAACTACGAAGAAAATTGCCGCCGAGAATAGGAAAAACGCAATGAAACCTGTCGGAGGCAAAACAATAACTGAGCTTTCTGGAGAGTAGAAATAAAAGAGAGCACTGGAGTTGTTACGGTTTTGTCATAATGATGACACGTATTGTGTAACACAAACGATGAATTAATAAAATATTGGTGTTCTTAATTATATAATGTGTGGTTTCATTTTCGTGTGCAAAAGAAGGAATCATGCCAAACTTGTTAAATAAAGATAAAAGTAGAAAGGAATATGTAAATGAGTGTGAAGCTATTCCAGAGGACTTTAGCCCTACAACAGCAAGCGAAACGCAGGAGACAGTTGAGGAAGATTGTCGAAGGGCTACAACAGCAAGCGGAACGCAGGAGACAGTTGAGGAAGATTGTCGAAGGGCTACCCGGGGAAGGGTTGGTAGAAGGCAGTCAAGTTGGTGTCACTGTGGGCGAAGTTGAAGGGGAACAATACGGTGGAGACCACCACCAGGCGTACGGTAAGAACACCGCCAAGAGTACAGCGGAGACGACTTGATCAAAGAAACTAGAAACCGGTTTGGGAATTTAACCCTTACTTCGCGTACCGAAGCAAGAGCAACTTGAAGGAACGAAGGGGAAGAGGTCAGAGACAGGATCATCGAGGATACCAGTGCAGCCAGAGGTGTCTGAGGGACACTAGGGCACGGTAGTCAAAACATCCCATCAGGCTCCAACCCACCTAGTTCGGGAACGCAACTAACCGGAAGCAACCTAGGTAGTCGAAGGATGGCATCACAAAAGCAAAAATTACCTAAGTTTAATGGTGACGGGAAGGAGGATCTCATGAGACATTGTCGTACCTATGAATCGATTTAGTCAACAAATGGAGTCAATGACAAAGATGAATGGCTTCAGCAGTTCCAAGCCACTCTACGCGGAGTTGCCCTTGATTGGTACTCGAACATGGATGAAACAAAGATAAATACGTTGGACAACCTGAGGAAAGAATTTGAGATAGAATTTCGCTTGCTTTGAGACAACAACGAAATAGTAGCAGAGATATATAGTATGAAGCAAGGAAAGAAGGAAACGGTGAGGACGTACAACCGTCGACTTAAGGAATTGCTGGGAAGGATGGATAACCAAACAGTCGACGAATTGAAAAAGAGATGGTTTATGGATGGATTCAAGCCCTCACTAAAGAAGAAGATGAAGATCGTACCCCCTACGTCGTACATCAACGCCTACGATCATGCGATGGATCTTGAAAGTGAAGATAAGAACTCTAAGTAGAAGAGGAGCAAGTCATCCTCCGGGAGTGACGATTCGTTGGGAGAAAGCAGTAGCGATGAGGAGTCAAAGAAGAAGGTACATGCTCTTCAGAAAGACATGGAAAGGATGATGGAGTTCAAAACTATGAAGGGAAGTGCAGGCTGAAGTGATGAAGGGAGCTGTGGTGCACCGACTATAAGGAGAAAGGCCACACAAAGGGCTCTTGTCCTAGAAAGACATTTTGCGACATTTGCCAAGTTATGGGCCATCCCACCAAGGAATGTCCATACAACATGAAAACAAGGGGCCAACAAGTGTTCTTCACCCAAGAGCAACCGTCCACATCCGGGGCAACAAACACCTCACAGCAAACAAACAACAATAGTAACGCATCATCTGGCGGGTTCCGAAACAACCGACGGGGAGGAGGAAATAATAATAATAGTACGAGAAGCCGGATGCAATATGATGCAAAAGGTCAGTCAGTAACCCAATGTCAAGTATGCAACCAGTGGGGTCACTTTGCCCGCAACTGTCAGAAGGAAGATACACCACAGAAGCTGTGTCGATGGTGCGGCCCCGGAGATCATGACAATTCCAACTGCCCAAAGCCCGGCGTCAACCGTCTAGACATTGAAGGGAGTATGGCTGAAGAAAGAATATTGGCAGTCACCCGGGCACAAGGAAAACAAGCCAAGTACACGGACCCACGTACGGAGAAGCAAAGGGTATGGTAGGCCAAAGAAGAAATTGAAAAATGAATGAAGGCATGCAAGGAGACACATGAGATGGTTGGCTTGTCTGGTCAGATGGAGGCAGAACAAAACATACTGAGGCGATTGCTACACAAGGAGGTACTCGTGAAAGACCAGGACCTCCTTCACACCATGCCTCAACTACGAACGGTATTACTGAACACCTTCTCTGTACAACCAAGCACCACAAAACGTGCGGATATTCCTAGCAGGTCTGCAATGGACCCGATGTTGTTGGCGGTGAATAGTGGTCAACACCCTGCGATGGTGGAATTGGGCATCCTCGACACTATCCTGACAGATACCATCGTTGACGGTGGGTCCGTGGTAAATGTACTTCCGGAAGGAACATGGAAGAAACTGGGGAAACCAACCTTGTGGCCCCCAACATTCAATCTATTTGGTGCGGACCAACAAGGAATCAAACCCCTTGGTACTTTAATGGCACAGCAGGTCACCATCGGGACGCAACAGTTCGTGTTGGACTTTGTTGTAATTCTCCTCAAGAAGCGATATGATGACATCCTTGGCAGAGGGTGGCTAGTGGCAGCGAGGATTAATCACAATTGGAAGAGAAACACTCTCTTGGTGGAAAGCGGAGGACAAAAGTTTGTCATCAACCTCCGTACCCAGATGGTGAGTGAAAAGATGGTGTCTTCCTCAAAGTCTGAGTCTGACGAGGAGCATGACTGGCAGGACGAGGGAAGACAGCGAATGGAGCCTACTGATGAAGGTGTCTTAGAATTGGGTGAATGTTCGGAAAATGAGATAGGCTCGATGATTGGACTCTTCCACTAACAAATGGAAGATTATGAGCTATTCCACAGTTATATGTTGCGGGTGGAGGAAGTAGGACAAGCATCGGAGATAGATGTGTTCCCGCCGAAGTACTGGGAGTACAAGGAGGGGGAGGCGTGTGTGAATGAAACTCCCGCCCACAAATTTGAGGCCGCGAGACCAATAAAGTATGAAGAACCGTCCCTGCAGGCCACAAATCTCAGAGATGAGGCAAACCCGCACAACATTTTGGTAAGTGATAACTGGAATCCCGTGTTTAAGACCTCGACATTCAAGATTTTTTTGGAGTACAAGGATGTATTTGCGTGGACCTACAAAGACCTCAAGAGTGTGTCGTCGGAGTTGTGCGTACACCGCATTCCTCCGATACCGGGCATCATACCCATGCGAAAAAGGCCTTACAAAATGAATAAAAATTATGCAACAAGGGTGAATGAGAAGATTGAGCGTATGCTCGAGGCGAGGATCATCTTCAAGGTACAGACAAGTGAATGGGTGTCCCCGATTGTTATATCATTAAAAAAGGAGGCTAACCAAATCAGAATTTGCGTTGACTTCACGTGCCTGAATGTCGTCACCATGAAGGATCCCTTCCCCATCCCATTTACGGATACGGTCCTAGAGGAGGTTGTCGAACACGAGATGTGCTCGTTTATGGATGGGTTCTCCGGATACAACCAGATATCCATCGCCGAGGACAAGTTGAAAACAACCTTCGTAGTGGAGGACGGAGTGTACGCATATAGTCGGATGCCCTTCGGTCTATGCAACGCACCAGTGACCTTCCAACAAATAATCCTGCACATCTTTGACAAGATGGCGGTAAGAAATTTCAAGGCTTTTCTCGACGATTGGTCAATTTTCGATGGGCAAGAGACACTTGGCAGCCCTTCAGGAATGCATGGAGAGGTGTCGAAGAGCGAGGTTGGCACTCAACCCGAAGAAATGCAAGTTTATGGTCCCACAGGGGAAACTATTAGGACACATTATGTGCAAGGCGGGCTTGAAGACGGACCCTGACAAGGTCCAGGTAATCGTGGAGATGGAGCCTCCCACAGATGTCACAGGGGTAAAGTCATTTTTGGGTAACATAGGCTATACCGACAGTTCATAAAAAAGTTCACTTAAGTCTCCTCCCCTCTCGACATGTTGACACGCAAGGGGGAACCCTATATTTGGGGAAAGGAACAAGATGCCTCATTTGGGGAACTAAAGACAAGACTAGTGGAAGCGCCAATTCTAGTATACCCGAATTGGGACAAGGAGTTCCACGTTCATGTGGATGCATCAAATTTTGCGATTGGGGCAACTTTGGCTCAGGTGGGTAATCACGGCCTAGACACCCTATCTACTTCGCCAACAGACTATTGTCGAGGGCAAATAAGAATTACAGCACGACAGAGCAGGAAGCGCTTGGGATGGTGTACACAGTTCAAAAGTTCTAACACTGCATGTTGGCAACACCATTCACATTTTACATGGACCACCAAGCGTTGATGTACCTGGTGAATAAACCAATTATACAGGGGAGGGTTAGCAGGTGGTTGTTGTTGCTACAGGAATTTACCTTCACTATCATTGTGTGGCCCAGAAAAAGTCATGCGATCGCCGACCAACTCTCTCGAATTAAGTCAAGAGAGTCGTTTGAGGGAGTGAATGATGACTTCTGTGATGCCCACTTGTTTCACATTGCCATTTTGCCGGAGTGGTATAAAAGTATCGGAGAGTACTTGTCAACCTCGCAGTTTTCGAGGGGCGTGTCACCAAGTGAGAGACGGAAGCTGGTGCTGAAAAGCCAAACATTCCAATTGATCAATAGACTGCTATACAAAATGGGGCCTGATCAAGTACTTAGAAGATGTGTTATGGATGAAGAAGTCCAGAGCATTTTGCGAGAAGCACACGAGGGACTAGCTGGGGAACATATGGGACCATATACGACGGCACAAAAAGTGCTCCTTACGAGACTATGGTGGCCAACTCTGTACAACGACGCCAGGGAGTGGGTTGTGAGTTGCGATACTTGTCAGAGAGCTAGGAAACCACTAAAGAGAGACTTCATGCCACTGAATCCTTCTCACAACAAGAACTTTTTGAACGATGGGGTTTGGATTTTGTTGTACCTCCGAAAGCAAGTAGGACTCGAAGGTGTCGATACATCGTGGTGGCGACGAAGTACCTAGCGAAGTGGGTGGAGGCAAGGGCCTTGTTGGACAACACGACAATGAGTACTGCAAGGTTCATAAACGAGCAAATCATTACAAGGTACAGCATTCCCCTTCAGTTGACTAGCAATAGAGGAGGTCATTTCATGAACCACGTCATCCGACTGCTCACAACAAAGTTTAAAATCTTTCACTCGTTATCAAGTCCGTATTACCCCCAAGCTAATGGACAAGCGGAAGCCACAAACAAAATCTTGGTGATAGTGATATACAAGTCGTGCGGAGTAGAGCAAGCAAACTGGACGAGAAATTTCATCGGTACTTTGGGCATACCGCACAACATACAAAGTAACGACTGGACAAACACCAGTCCAATTGATGTTCGAACAAGAAGCAGTGGTTCCTATCGAGTTCATGGTTCCAAGTCTGAGGATAGCTATCGAAAACAAATTAGGTGAAATGGAGAGTCTGCAAGAAAGGCTCTATACCCTGAGCAAGTTGGATGAGTGTCGGATGATGGCGCAATGGGCAACGGATGCGGCGCAACATCGGCGAAAGGCATGGCATGATAAGCATCTAAGGAAGATAAGGTTTCAACCCGGGCAACTAGTTCTGAAGTACAATGGGAAAAATGAAATAAAGCCAGGGAAGTTTAAAGTTAAATAGATGGGTCCCTACAAGGTCGGAGAAGTTGGAGACAATGGAGTTGTTAAGCTGTGGACGCTCGACAGACAAGAGATTCCTAAGGTTGTGAATGGGTCGAAGCTGAAGTTGTATTATGAAAGGCGACAGCGAGGCGACCTAGTGCACTCTGGTGGACCCAGTCAAAAATTAAATTTTAAAATTTTAAAAAAAAAATTAGAATTAAAATTAAAAATAATAACAAATAATAAAAAACAAACAAACAAAAGAAAAACAGAGAACGCAGACTGTACGGTGGGAACGCCATGCAACACTAAAGTCGTAGGCCCTTCCCTTGGCCTTTAAAGAAAGAAAACGTCGTTAATGAGAAGGAAGAGAGTCGCAGCAGAGAAAATAAACAGCCAACGCACAACCAAGAGGGGTCGTACAGGATTGACGACATAGGTTTTTTCGACTGGAGACAGTTATTGTCAGCATAAGGGCTGCATAAAAGACGAAGGAAAAAACAGTTATTGATGGATTCAGCAGGGAAAAGACATTGGAACGCACAATTACAATCGCAATCAAACAGTTCTGGCATAGATAAAAATGCACGAGTATTGCCCTCCGATGTAAAGATTGCAGGCCAAGTGGACACACGCTCTAGATGCAAGAAGAGAACCGGGCCAAAGGTACAGATGGCTGTGCAAAAAGATGTAACACCACAAGCAGTTGCATTTGAGGGATTGAACAGATTGGCGTGCAGAAAATGGTGGCAAGATACCCTCGATGGTGATTTGATAAAACAAAGGTTGAGGAAAGTCAAGGTTCAATGGGCCATTCGGATGCCCATTTTCTGCATACGCAACTACGAGGATCCCCTCTGAATAATGATTGAGACATTTGACAGGTTTTCACAGTCCAGCACATTTGAGTATCAGGGGCGTGACATGAAGGTTTCATTCACAGCCGTGGAATTCAGCAAACTTTGGCATACCTGGGAGACAAGGGAAGAAGATTGATTTGAAGCCAAAGAAGATGACAAGAGACAAGAAAGAACATTGGATCAAAGTAGTGTCACGAACCCTCACCCCGGCAGAGATGGACTCGGTAGCAAAAGCCTCTAAGGGGCGAGGGATTAAGAAGTCCTTCATTGCAGAAGGGCCATGGAGGTGTATTATGGATGTGATAAAGAGTCGATTGACAAGGTCGAGCCGTGCTTTAGATATTGCCCTTCCCCAAATTCTACTTATGAATGGTGTCAGAAATGGCATTGTATACTACAGAGACACCAGACATGATGACAAATTGGCAAGTTGTCATACTTGTTGGAGAGAGTCGGATCCATAGTTTACTCCACCAGGTGGAGCAGAGGTTCAGAGAGTTGTACTATGAGCTGCGCAGAGCAGAGCACTGGGCAGTAGTGGTTGAGGCTGAGCGAGGAAACGCTATAGCAGCGCAGGAGGAACTTGCCACTAAGTTGCAGGGGTTAGCAAAGGAGATTGCCTATTAGCAAGAGCATGTGGTTGCTCTTGAGGCCCAGCATGCCCAGGACCAGGACCAGATAGCAGTATTGGAGAGTCGGCTTGCCTCTGCTCTGGAGGTGGATAAAAAGAATAAGAAGCTTTTGGAAGCAGCCTTTATGGTAAAGAGTGCTCGGGAGAGGGAGCTACTTGCTGAGAGGGACCTGCATCACAGGACTAAGCAGGTGCACGAGCTAAGAGTCAAGCTGGCCACATCTACATCTTCAGGGACGCCCTCCCAACCCCCTTCTACTTCTTGAATTCATGTCTATTTGTATTGTCATCATTCCCAATTTTGTTGTGAGTCATCAGGAAACGACTTTCTTTTTGCGGGGGAGGTGATGTTGTCGGGTAAAACGTATTGTTAGTATGTTATGTGGTTAATGTTGTTAGTGTAACCGAGGGATAGGTAGTTATACAAGTTACGACAGTTGGCCTCGCACCCCCTTGGGTCTTTATATTGTACTCTCTCGATGGTATCAGGCTCGTTATTATGTGTATGAACTTATATGGCATTAATGAAAGCATTGGCAGTTCTCTGATATTGTGTTATTTCCATTATACTACATTCGTTGTTATGCATTAATTCTCTTTACCCCGTAGTGGTAAACAGAGATGTATCTTTCCCTTCATCACACCTTTTCACAATTAATTGTTATTTGTTATTTTATTCAAATCATGTTTCTCTAAACACTGCCTTCTCTAACCCAGTCACTACTTTTCCATGACACTGTTTGTTGCTAGTCAACCAGTACTTTATTTAGTCGTTGTCTATCAATTTGATGATATCAATAAACACATAATTTAGCAACACACATCTGACTAGCTGATAATATATTGATCACTGTTCTTTATTAAATAGATAATCTATGGATTCATAAGTTGCCAAACATAACCAGTTCTTAGGCAATAATTCTCTTTTAACATACAAGGTGATTGTTACTTTCTCCATCGTTAGATATCAAGGATAAATATATCATTCCAATAACAGCGCACTCTATTGCCAATGATATTCAACAATTCTAAGAATATTGACGCCCATGTCAAAGCCTTCTCCATCATCTTATAAATACTTGTTTGCCATAGCCAAAAGTGTGATATAAACATCATAGTTTGGAGAAAGTAGCCATAACCAAGCAGCCTTGATTATTACCGTCAAAAACGTCTCCTTGAATACACCGTTCATAATAAAGAATAAATCCAATGTCCACTTGATATTCACGGTGGCATGAATAATTATATCAATAATGATATTTAGACCATCACTACTATCTCTCACCTCTATATACCGGATTTGTTGTATTGTCAAGCTCATTGGATATTAACCACTCCTTGTAAAACTTTATTTGTTAACTTGATCACTTTGTTTAGGATATTATATTACATAATTTATTATTATTTATTTATTTATTTATTTTTATTTATTATTTATTATTAAAATCAATTTCAGAAAGGGATCATCACACGTGGAGGAAGGAAGAAAGAAGGGAGCATAAGAACTAAAGAAGGAATAATGGAAGAAGAAAGGAATGGGAAGGAAATAAGGTTGTGACTCTCTTGAAAGGTTGTAATAATGGAAAATGGTGACATCATGAAGATATAAATAGGAGGGAAAGTCATTTGTTCTAGGCATGGAAGAAGGGATCATCATAAGGAAGGTAATTGTAGTAAGTTCTGATCTGAAATATAAGATAGTTTTGGTCTGCATAAAAGGGAGCATAGGAGTTAAGAAAGGATTAATGGGAGAAGAGAATAAGGAAGTAACTTCCCTAAGAGCAACAATGATGAAGGGTTGTGTCTCTTCCAAAGGGTGGTAATTGTGGAAGGTTGTGACCTTTGCAAAGGCCAGACATGATGAAGAGGTGTGATTATCCCTCACATTGGTAGACATAAAGGGGAGAAAGTTTCATTTGAGGAGAACATCCAAGGGAGATCAATGTGGGGAATAATAAATTATCCTCAAAGGCAACAATGACAGGTGGTGACTCAATTCTAATAAAAAGGTGGTGACCCTTTCACCAACAATGTATAAAGGAGAAAGCATTCAAGGATCACTTATCTATCATTACTCACCAATACATCAGATCAGCACTCACTCAATCATCACTCCTCAATCTATGAATTCCACATTCATTCAATCATTGTTCACTAATATATCAAATAATCAAATCTAAGGAGACCATTCTATCATTCATCAAACATCACTTGGGAATCAAACAAACAGACCTGCAATCAATTCTTCCATCAATTCAAACAATCTATATTAATCATTCAAACACCGAATGCGATAAGATAATCAAATCATAAGAAAGGCAGACAAACTTACAGTATGAACTACATATTGTGGACTTACAGTGCTAATTATATACTGTGGTATAGTTTCCATGCATAAAAGGATAATTCTGTGTACATCTGCATACCTCTGAATTAATATGCATTTTATGATTATCTGTCATAGTATCGTAGATATATTGCTGATTCAGAAATGGTTTAAACTTTAATATAAGAAATGGGTATAAGATGTTATGTATATTTATATTCTCTGACTGCTGTAATCAGTCATGGTAGGGGAATGAGGGATTGCAAGCAGGGGAACGGTGATGGGGTCACCTTCTAAGCTGTCACCTCATGGTATATGACCTGGGAGTCCCATGGGGCCAAAGGGGTACAAGGGGTACAAAGGGTACTTCCTTTGGGCTTAGAAACGATGGATTTTCTAGGCACCCTAATGTGAATACTCCTTGCACCCTCTATCGTGGCAAACGAATGCATTAAGGATGTTCAATCATTGGAAGTAGGATAGAAGTGGCAAGATTGAGGAAAGCGGTTATAGGACACCTCACTAGGTACCCTGGCACGGGCCACATAAGACCAAGAGGGATGGTATATCCGCTCTTGGGCCTAGGGTAGAGGGTCTCTAGAGCACCCTATCAAGTCACCCTATCTTATCTCTTCCATGGTTGCATCTTCTTAAATTGATTTAAGCATTCTAGTATTTAAATCTACACTTCCAATATATGCTTATTTCTAACTAAAGAAATCTATTATATTAATTATGATTATGAATGATTCCTAACTTGTTTGTAGGGTTCCAATTATAGTGAAAGGTATCTATAAAGTTATAAACCCTACGTGTTTCAATTAAATATTGTAATCTAGGGCAAAATTTGGATATTCATAATATGGGGACATTGCATGGTACATGCATGATGTGCCAGATGTGTTGTGATGTTAAAGCCTGGGGAAGATCTTAGCAATGTTTTGGTCAGTAAATGCTAGCACCAAGATTGTTAGTGATCAGAAAAAGACATCACCAATCCCTTTTGATGCATTTGCACAAATTGCACACTGACTCTGCTTTGTAATCTAAGGAGGGATAAAGGAAAGAGTGAGTGCGAATGGGTTAATTCAAGGAAATGAATTGATAGAATATATTCAGAGGAAACTATTTCTGCTTATGAGCTGACTAATGGCCTAATTAATCAATGTGCATTGCTTAATGCCAAAAAAACATATTGATGTTCCATTTGAGTATAGTTCAGATTTGTTTGTTAGTAGTGTGTCCACTACAGGCAACAAGTACCATGGGTATCTGCAGGCCCATGCATTTGTGCTCACTTATCAACATACCAGCGTAACATTTATCTTAGAAGGATTATTATATTATCAGCTTCAAGAAAGAAATTGAAAGTTACCATTTACAATTGGTTTCGCCAATAGCATCAATAAGCTCAGCAGGTATGCAACGCCACTTCTGACAGTCATCACATGCCACCCATCCCACTCGCGGTGATCCACAGCATCTCTCTGCACTCTCATCATATTTAATCATATTTAAAGTTCTGTTTGCTTCTACCTTATTAGCAATACTCGAAACATCCTCTCCACTTGGTTCATTGTTGCATCCTGCCATCCCTTGTCTCTCAGGGAAATAAATTTCTATAGCATTTTTCTCTTCAGAAAAATGATTGCAACTTGAAAATCCATGTTTGCCTTCATTTTTGTCTTCTTCATTTGTTGAAGTGTCTGCTAACTTCAGAGATGAAGCAGCATCAGTGCAAGAATCTGATTGACCCTTCGCTCCACTTAAGTCCGCACTGACTGCCTTTCCCTGTGATGTTTCCTGATTGCTGAAACCATTCTTACTTAACAAGCTAACCAAACCTTTACCAGGTTTGGCACTACTTTTCGTTGAACTCTGCAATCCATTACACATTTGTCTGCTCTTACCACATGCCAGTTTTTTCTCGCTATTGCTTTTTGTTTTTCTGGTAGGTTTTCGCTGGCTCTCACAAATTACACTACTGCACATGGATTCTGTTTTTATGTTGCCTCTTCTACAATTTTTGAGATTTTTCCTATCTTGGCCTTTACCACGAGGTGCTAAAGTTTTTATTTTCACATTTGCAATGGACTCTTCTCTGATGCATGTGTGCATTCCCTCACCACTGAAAGTTACCAGCATCTCACAATTAGAATTCCCCTCTACTTCTTTGGGAAGCAGACCCTCATCAACCACCACCTGATCATTGCCATCCGGATACAAAAGACTACTCCGATTTTTCAAATTGGATTTCCTTCCTTGGGTCCTAGCTCTTATCACTGTTTTCTTAAATCTGCTTTTTGTCACTTTTCTCACAGTATGTTCATCCTGACTTAGATTGAAACCCCCAAGTGTGACTTCTGCAACTCCCAAAGCTGTTCTGGACAATTTTGGTTTACTTTTAGATTTATCTTTTACATTTCCTTTCCTTTTACCCGGTTCCTGCTTTGCAAATGTTTTTCTTATGAAGTCATGTGACGTTGCTGAGACTGTATCATGCAATTCATTATCCATGTGTTCAGTTGTAAGAGGATCTGCAACTTCCATGCTCATACCTGATAACCCACGCCCCTTCAAATCTATATCAGTTGTCACCATTTCATTATGACAGCTTCTTGTTTCATCCTGCAACATCACAGTACTTGGCTCAAGTGAGCCTTCTTGTAATGCACTTTCCTGCTTAATATACTTGTGGTAATGTGAATTCTCCAAAGAAACAGAAATAGCCTGAGCAAAGGATGGTTCTAATCCCACATTAACATCACTCTTCTCCATCTCAAGAACAGTTCCACCAATGGCATGTGTACTTGTTCTACATTCTTCAAGTGGTTTTAAATTACTGTCAACTGAAATCGCACAGATCTCCTGCACAGAAGCAAGGGGTTGTTCATGACTGACAATATTTCTTTTGTGGAGCACATCATAAATATGATATGCACTCTCTTCGTAACCTTCCTGAGATGCATCCATTTTAATTGAGCTGCTATCACGGGATTTAGCTTCATTTATAAATGTGCAGATAGTCTCTTCACTAGAATATCTTTGGGTTGCATTTTTATCTTCTAACTTTATTGATGATTTTGGAAAATCCCGAGGCAAATTCCATTTTGACTGATTCATTGGACATTGATCTGTTTCACATTTCAGACACTCGTCTTCCTCGTTAATTAGCTTTTGACCCCCAATTCCTCTTCCAGAATGAAGATCTCCATTAAAACATAAAAAGTCACTTTCCTGAACACTTGGTCCATGCTCATCTGATCCTCTGTTCTCTACTATAGAGTCACTATTGCAAATGACAACCTTTCCCTCTCTATTAGTCCTTTTTGTGCCTTTCCGACTAAATACAGGATATTTTACTTGCTCTAATTGCCTGCTGTCGCAAACTTTCCCCAATTGATGCCTTTCTATGCCAGTCCCTCTTTTTCCCCATTGTTGGTTTTGGGCTATATCATCCTCAATGCTTGTTGTACATAAACCATTCGAAAGTCCGCCAGTTTTGTTTTTTTCTTCGACTCTTCCTAATCCTTTTACAACTTCAGACAGTCTATCTTTGTCTATTTCTATAGACTCTTGCTCCCTTTTGTTGTTCTCTTCTCTCATTATTCCTGCACCATAAGGAAGATCTCTGCTAGAACATAAAGAATCACCTCCCTGTACATTTAATATGTGATCTTCTGATGCACTGGATTCTATCACAAAACACTGATCCTGAAGAGAACTTTTTTGCTGCATCTCGTTACTCTTTTTCCGACAATTTCTACTGTTATCATCTACAAGAAAATTAGCCCGCTGTGATTCCCCACTATCACTAATCCTTATTGGTTTCTGTCCTTTTCCACCACCCACTCTTGGTTTCCCTCTATAAGTCTGATGAACAACAGCCTCAATTTTTGTTTCATGTGACTCATTCAAATGTTCATGAGATGCATTGTGCTCTTCTTCCTTTCTCAGGGTTTCTGTAACTTCATGTGGCAAATAAAATTTTAATTGATCAGTAGAACATCGATCTCTCTCAATAACATCAGTAGGCCATCCATCTTCATGGGGAGCATCAATATCAACATTCGCTCTACCTAACTCACTCAAATCTCCATGAGATGTACTTTCCTTTTCTACATAACCAAGTGATCTTGGAACTTCACATCGCAGATAGCATTTTGATTGATCGGTAGAACATCTATCTATCTCTATTCCTGAACATTTATGCTCCTCGTCTATGTCCTTTTGTGTCGAAGTTTCTCCTCCAGAATGAAGATCTTCATTAAAGTTTAACAATTCACCTCTCTGAGCATTTAATATGTCCTCATCTGACCCTCTGAATGTTAGTACAACTCCCGGACCCTGCAGACCTTCTCTTTCTGGCTCGTCATTCTTCTCTTTTGTAAAATTTCTGCTGCTACCAACTGTGGGAGATTTCAACTGTTCTAATTGGTGATGTTCCAGATTTGTTTCAAGGCCTTGCCATCTTGCACCACTCCCTCTTTTTGTCACCTGTTGATTGTGGATTACCTCGCCAATAATTTTTCTTTCACTAAATTCAGTATCTAAACATGATAGTTCTGAATTAAAGGCTGTTTCTGTTTTCTTTAGACCTTCCCTTAAGTTTTCAAGTCCCCCCCATGCAGTGGATCTTATAGTCTTACATAATACACTACGCTTGCCTGTCATCTTATTAGCAAATATTGGATTGCATTTGTCTAACAATGAATCATGAACAAGCGTTCTCGTGTAAACCTTCCCATGAGCTCTGCTTCTAGTGATTCTACCTATGATTTTATCTCCAACGTTGTTATTTGAAGAAATTCCAGTATCTTTGTCAAAAAAAATTGAATCTGCTAAAAGATTCTTAACTACTTCATTTGTGCCATCATTTGTTTCTTCTGTAGAAGACACTACACTGCTGGATTGTAATGGTGTATCAATGGTGGCAATTTGTGGAGTTGTTAATGCATCTAGCCCTTCTGAATTGTTTGAATCTAAAGGATCAACTATTCCATCCGCACTAGCATCAACACTTTCTGCCTTCTGAGAAGAAATTTTCCTGGATATACGTTTTCTAGAGCCAGTAGGTTTCTTCCGTCTTGATGATTTTCGACCCTTTGGTTTAACATTAATTTCCAATGGAACCTGTTGTTCTGTACCATGTCCGACTTCTGTTGGAGTGGACAAAAAGATTTCTTCATTGCATTGGGTACATTCTCTCACAATTTTTTTAGCACATTCCTCCGGAATATTAACTTCTACAGTCCCTGCAGTGACTACCTGATGAGTTGGACATTCAATGCCATATTTCTCGGATCTCGTCTCAACACATACATTATCCTCAACAGCTTTCTCATTTGGGTAGACCTCATTTTGGCAATCATCCTGAATTTCAATATCTTCTGTACTCTCTGCATTTGTCATCTGATCATTTGGGCATTCTTTAAGACTCCCACATTTCTCGCCACTAATCTTCCCACATTTGCTGTCCTCTCTACCTTTCTCACTCGGGCATTCTACAGAAATTCCATTCTTTTCTGGACTTATTCCATCACAAACTTCATCATCTCTACCATCATTGGTCAGACACTCCTCAAAAATATCAGAATCCACATTCAGACCAAACTCCTTCTTAACATCCGGTTGAAATTTCAAAACTTCTCCACCACTGGCCTCAACAGCCGGCTGGTGGTAGAATGAAGAACCATTCACAAAAGGCTCGTGGTAGCTCCCATAACCATCCATAGCGTGTCTCGTATGAATAAGCAAGGGATACTCATCATCATTTTCAGGAGACGAATAGCACTGATAAGGAAAGCCAACATTGGTCGCATGCCTGGCTTCTTGACCCCTCACATCCACCTCTCTCCAAACAATTGCCGCACCCAAACAATTCTCCAACTGACGAGCATTCACACTCGTCACCAACAAATCTTCCGTATCCGAACTAGCATTCTCATGCAGCCCTAAATTTCTCATATCCCCCATTTCCCCCTCGAGCCCTTACCCTCCAATCGACACTCAAAACTGATCTCAAAATCCTCGCTCAACCATCCCAAACGAAAACCCTAAAAGTTATAATACATAAATTTCTCCTCCCAAATTGCCGAAAAGCGAAACCACCGCCACCCAAAAAAACCAAAAAAATTCAATTCAAGAATATCAGGCAACAAATTTACATACATTACATGGAATCCGCGCTCCTGTGTTGATCCTCTGCTGTGCTTGTCATGTCGCCGGTCAATCTGCACGGCCTAGGGTTAACTCATCTCCTCCATTTCCTTGCCCGGCACTTTCTCTACCTCCTTTCTTTTATACCGAAAAATTATCTGACACGTATGATGTACTTTTCGCCTGCCAAGGTAGACATTGGAGAAGATTCAAAGCTCGTAAATTTTCTCGCTTTGGATTCAATGCAAACCAGAACCATGAATACTGCCAATGCCATCCGCCTCAATGAAGGAAGGCCCCGCCTTCTCCAAGGAATTTACCATCATTTCGTTGTTTATAGCCATATTTGTTGACGTGACGATGAGTCCATACAATGCCAATTACATTCTTTGAATGGTACGGTGGCTTTGTATCATAACTATGGAGAATGGAACCTTTTTTATTTAGGCAATAGATTTAGACAAAAGGAAGTAATACAGCAAATTTTTTATTAAGATTTACACTCCAATATTCAACATCAATAATACGAGTTTTGGATAAGATTAATTTGTTTAATATATGTGTTAAGTGGAAAACCCTTTTATTTAGGTTTTTAATGATATAGACTTTTTGGTTTTATAGACATTATTTAAATATTTTATTTTATAAAGAATATTGAATTTATTTATATCATTAATAATATAATTAATTGATTTAATTTTTAATATAAAAATATTTGAATCAAAATTTAAAATTACACAAAATATGAGTAAACTTGAGTGCAAATTAGTTCTTTCAAATATATTTATTATTTTAATGTTATAATGCATTAAAAATATGTTTTTAATATTTTTTTAGATAAATATGATTTTAAGTGTCTTGAAATATTTGTAACATTAAAAATTCATATTATATACATTTTAAAATATAATTTTAAATGTTAAAAGAAAATTCATATCATATATATTTCATTTTATGAATCTGTATTTTTACGAAAAAAATATTATTTTTTATATTTTTTTTCTATTTTTATATTCTTTTTAATTATGTGTGATCTTTAAGCCTGTTAATGGGCTTCCTAGGGTTAATCCTATCAGTAACCCAAGGGGTGGAGTGAAATGGGAGACACCTAAAGTTGGTTGGATCAAGGTAACCTTTGATGGGGCGTCCCAAGGAAATCTTGACTAGTCAGGGGCTAGGTGTGCAACTAGAGGTGCTACAAGCAACATATTGGTAGTCAAGTCTAAAAGACTTGTTATTGGGACCAACAATTAAGCGGAGGTACAAGTGGCACTACTAGCAGTGGAGATGGCTAATCAACTCAAAGTAGACCAATTACATCTCAAAGGTAATTCACAATTTATTGTGAATGTCATTGTGAATAAACAGTCCCATGTGTGGAAAATAGATAAAATCATTACAATTATTCAAAATAGGTTGATGACATTTTGCAATTTCAAAATTTTGCATGTATACAAAGAAGGTAATTTCCTTGTGGATTATGTATCCAAGTTGGCAATGAATATAACTTTATAACATGTAGACATAAGGTGTGTTGATATATCAAACAAGTTGGTGACCACCTTTGAATGACCTTGGGATGGTGGCGGGTGATGGCAAATTGAGGTAAGTGCATTTATGAAGGGTGGATTGTAGGAGATTTGAAATGATGTGAAGCACAGGCATTGATGGTACACATTTCCCGCGGCTCGGCATTACAAAAGAGGAGTATTGAATGGAAAATTTGCATATGCAATTGTGGAGGTGGTCGAGAGTTGAGAAGTTGCTAGTGCAGATGGAAGCCAATTTCAACTTCAAGGCGATGAAACAATAAATGTTATTTTGGGGAAGAATTTCCAACGAGAGATTGAAGATTTTGTTTACAACAAACAACCCCTTTCTTCATGGTTATGGTGAGATCTTTGTTGGGTACAGAATACCTACTTGCAGAGTACAGATACCTCACAAATATAGATATCCCTTCACTCTTTTGCCCATGGGAATTGGAAGTTGGCGAGGTGGAGGAAGTCAGAAGAGTGGTAAAAATATGTGTGATACTAGAGTGGAGAATGGGCTTGGATGCACTCCTTTGATATGTTGAACTAGGGAGAGGTTTCATCACAAAAATAGGCAACTGGGTACAGGTACCAGGTAATCCTGGCCACATTCACCCTTTTCTTTTGTGGAAAGCAGGAGAAAACAGAAAAGGGAAAGGGTGGAAGGGAGATGGATGTGGCAAGCGTTGTGGGATTACACCATAGATTGGGAATTGGTCATTCAATTTGGGTTGCACAAGGAGGAGTTTGACAAGGCTAATTTCAAATACAAATTGGTTGGATATTGGAGGGGTGAAGGCATGAACAATGTAGTGCCCCAGGTGATTAATGTGTGTGGAGATGGGACAAATGAACGTGCTAGAAGAGCTTGCAGCCCCAAGGCATTAGAAATGATGTGGCAAGAGGTCACGGCTGTAGGGGAGGTAATTCCAAACGAAAAAGAGCAAAAGAGGCGAGGCAAGTTGGAAGCCAAAGATGGTTGGGCCTATGTTTCAATTTTTTCTCCATGTTTATATTGAATTGTGGTAAATTTGTGTTTTGATATAGACAATCTTTTTGGTATGTCAAGGGATGGATGTCCTAGTCTGTAATTTTGATTTGTAAGGGGATGCCTTGTTTTTGGTTTGTTTATATGCAATGTATGTAATGCAATATTAGATATATGCATTGTTGTATAGGGATAGGAATTGTAGGTGAATTTTGACACAAAATTAGGACGAAATACCATAGTGGTGAAATGTTGATGTATAGGTGTAGGGATGGAAAATTTTGTGCTATAGTAACTGCAGTGGGATGTACAAGGAAGGAAACTATCAATGGGGCAAGGGTTTATTGTGACCATCTTTATTTTGTAATTTCATATATTAACAAGCAAAAAAATATATATGTGTGATCTTTATTTAAATATTTATATATTAGTTTAATATAAAAATTATTTTTCATTTTTTTATACAGGTAGCAAGAGTTTATCCCATAGAAAAATAACACATAATAACAATGACCATGAAATTTTTTACTAGCAACATGTTTCTAACTTGAGACAACTTTTATGGCATGAGACAATTTTTCCAATGGTGAGCTTTCTCGTAAGGGAAACATATTGGCTAATGAAATGTGTTTAATATTTTATTTTGTTTTTTGAAATATAATGTGATTTACACCTCTTTCATGGACCCATCAAGTTGATTTGAAGGAATTTCTAAGATTTTATACAAGATGGATGGGTGAACCCACAATAGTGGGTTACACTTTTTTGCCTAAATGGACATTGAAGTCTACATTTTGAAAAAAAAAATCAGATTCAAATGCATATTATTGTTAAACTATTTGAAATCAGAACATGAAGTAAACTAGAGTCTTTTAGGATTTTGTGTCTAGATTCTAAATATATTTTTTCTTTTTTTTTTTGAATTGATTTGAATGGTTCTTTTTTTCTCCCACGAAAACTGCTATGTTGCTGAAAACGTCATTTTCAAAAAGTTACATTGACTTCATAAAGCATAACTTTTTTCTAAAATAGATATCAATGTGATTCTTTCAAATTTGGTTTTGTAACATCCATACGGAGGGCATGCAATTGGTTGGACGATTTTATCATGATTATTTTATATTTTATGAACGTTTGAAGTAGAGTAAACCGTAATTTTGACATACCTTGACTGCATAGCTTATAACTTATTGTGTATTTATTAAAATTCAAAAAAAAAAATTGATAGAAAGTAGACTTGAAGCCAGAGGGCACTATTATTTTTCAAAAAACTAATTTCTCTTTTCTACTATTTTTCATTGAACGTCAAACTTGGAGGTTTATATTAGATAAAAAACCTACAATTGATGCACGTCAAAAAACATAGACCTCATTAATTCAAAAATTGTCAAATCTATATTCGTTAGAAAGCTTGTTCAGAGCACTTGTGCAATGCAAAAGGACGTCTCTTTATTCTTCCATTTAAGCCCTGTGCTTGAGCCCCGAAGCCCTTAAAACTGTAGATTTTTGTTAGCCTTTGCAAATGGCCTCTAATTAGAGGGTTTCGATAGAAACTACTTTCGATATAAACTAGTTTCAATAGAAAGTAGTTTCGATCGAAACCACTTTCTATCAAAAGTACTTTCTTAGTTTAACATGGGTATGGGTAAAAACCCAAGTAAAATCTTCACTAGCTAGTTTCGATCGAAACTAAGCAAAAAAAGGTTGTTTCGATCGAAACTAAGAATGTTTCGATCGAGACAATCAGGTACTTTCTATCGAAAGTACCCGAATAAACCTCCCACCTCACAGATTTCATGAGGAATTGCTTCCTCCGAAAAAAGTGTAACCCACTATTGTGGGTTCACCTGGATTCCTCCCAGAGAAGAGTAGTTCAAGAACGGCTCTGATGGGGCATCAAGAGGAAACCTTAGTCAATTGGGTGTTAAATGTGTCATAAAAAACCGTGATGGTAATATTATAATGGTTGTTTCTTAAAAGCACCCAAACAAAATAAATAATAAAATTGAGTTTCAAGTGGCTTTATTTGGTGTCAAGTTGTGAAAAAAAACTCAATCTCCAAAAAATACACTTGGAGAGAGAATCAATTTATCAAAACTAATGTGATATGAAACAAAGACATGACCAATTGGAAATTAAATAAATCCATTCCTCCAAAGTGGGAGATCCTAATGCAATATGAAGAATTTAATATACAACATGTTTAGATGGAAGGGAATGTGTTGGTGGACCAAATGGCATTTGGGTGATAGACATGAATTCTAATGTTTTCCTATTAGATACATCAAACTTGGGGTACGATCTCCATGTGACTTCTCAAGAGGAGAATGATAATGATTCTGATAGTTTTTCATTATAATTTGATCAATGAAGGAGGGTAAGTTAAGTGAAGATGCGAGCAATAGTTATGTCACGTAATGTAACCACCCTATGAATGAGCTCGTCACCCTACACATGACACCATGGTTAATTATTCAATATAAACAACACCTTTCCTTTGACAATGGGGCATCAAATTGATGGATTTCATGGGGAAGATCAAAGACTAGGGGATCTAGAGGAATTTTAGAACAAGGGTGTCAATTTTAATATAAGACATAAAGATGGTGTTGGGTTAGTTGTACGCCAATTCTTCCAACCAATATTGTGTCAATGTAAATATGGCATACATGTTTCTATTCATCCTTCTCAGCACAATGAAATGCAAGTTGGTAATGAAAATGATAATGTAAACATTGTGGAGGTTTCCAAGAATTTTGTGCATGGCAATTGTCGGGTTAGGATTTTGACCCAATAGTGGAAATGTCACAATATCTAAATTTGGGATATAATCGCTCATGCATCTGTTAGAATAACTAAGAGGGGGGGTGAATCAGTTAGAATCAGTTTCCTCACCAATTATCCTACAGTCCAAATTTATCCAGATGTATATCAAATCAAATTCAAACATTTAATTCAGCTCGGTGAAAATGTATTATGTAACCTCAAACTTTCATCAATAGTGTTTACCGAATTTCGATAAATTAATACCATGATTATCGATCTAGGTCAATAAAGTAAAGTGTAAAGTAAATAACAATCCATAAAATTCATGCACGTTGACACATAGATTTTTAACGTGAAACCCTGCTAAGGGAAAAAACCACCTGGGATCAGTAACCCAAAATATTTCACTCTTCTGAAGTGAGCTCGGTGAAGAGCCAACCTTGTTAAAGGTTATAATGCACACTATTAAATGTGACTTTGTTAGAGAATTTAAAACTAACATTCTCTGAATGTTATAATAAAGACTTTCACTGTCCTACTTGGTTAAGATATTTATCTGTAACAATGGTTAAATTGATACACTAATGATCTGATTCAAATACAACTTTGTTTTGTAGATATTCAGATCTATGTTAAGTACATAATACCTCTGATCAATTTGTTCACTTCTGTTCATCTCATACTTCATACTTGTTCTGCTTGGTTCTACTCTTTCCTCTATCACTCGACTATGTTTGCAGAAAACTCTCAGTTCTATCTTTAACCAATTTGATCAGTCATGCATAAATTTGCATGTATGTGCATTACGTGTGTTTCAAAATGAAGCTCTTGTCTCTTATATAGACATCATGTCTCATTTAATTTCCATCCTTCAGATTTTGTCTCTTAATCTCCATCGTTCATCCCACTTAAACTATCCTCAGCAGTTGTGTTAAAAATACGTTTCAATCTTTGTCGTCCGATCTTCATTGGATTTTTATACTTGTTTGATCAAATAACAAACTTTATATTTTACCTCAAAATCATCAATTGTCATCTCAACATCTTAGTCGGCCTCAATTTGAATTAACTGCTCATTCTTAATATTAACTGTGTTGTGTCGGTGATCCCTAGCTCGGTTATCACTGTGCTCGGTATACACTATGTTTTACTCGGTGTCCACTGTCTCTCGGTGTATACAGAACTCTTCATTTTTTTACCACATAAACATTATTTATTCTAGATCTTCAATTCACAACAAATGTTTTCTACCATAATAATACTCAAATATGTTGACAATAATGACAATACATTAACTGATAATGTTTATCATCACTTTTGCAACTCGATTGAATATCAACAAATGACTTCAAATATTCAATCATTTGCGGTTCATCAATCTCTCCCTTTGACATTGATGGCAACACAATATGAAATATGCAATATAAAATGTCATACAACAAATACCAAACTTATGTTCTTGAATCTCTCTGTAGATTAGATATGTCTCTCCCTTTCTCTTTTCTCCCTTTAGTGGATAGATATTTCATTGATCATTTCTCTCCCTTTATATTTCATTGATCAACTCTCTCCCTTTGACAACAATGCCAAAAAGAAATATGCAGCTCTTCAGTAGCCAAATAAAATATCTCTGATTTTTCGGTGCAGTCAGTACCTTTCAGTGTACTGACATATCTGTGTCAGTCCAATTCAACTTTGCATCAACATGATTGATCTTCCGATTATGTGTAGGTTGATGTAGCCTCCCACTCAATTTAGTTACCAATAGACAAGGGACTAACCCCTAGTCTACCTCTCAAGTACTCAAATGTATCCTTCGGTAAGGGTTTTATGAATATGTCTGCAAGTTGTTCTTTCGATTGTACATATTCTAGTATTACTTATTTGTCTTGTACTTGTTCCCTCAAATAGTGATATTTAATAGACATGTGCTTTGTCTTTGCATGCATCACGGGATTCTTCAAAATATGTATAACACTTGTATTATCACAATAAATTATCACTGGATCAGTGATCTCTTCATTCATTCCTTTCAACAGTTGTTTTATCCATGCTATGTTTGAATAATTTGCAGTAGCAACAACATACTCTACTTGTACAATTGACTGAGATATGCATCCTTGTTTCTTGCTTATCCAAGTAACTAGTATTTCTCCAATAAATAATGCTCCACCAGTAGTGCTCTTTCTATCATCAATATTTCCAGCCCAGTCAACATCAGTATAAACTTTCAATTTGAACTTTCCTTCTCTTTTATACCATAGTACATAATCCTCAGTGTTCTTTAGATATCTAAATATCCTATTCATAGCAGTCATATGTGATTCTCCGGGGTTAGCAAAAAATCTTGCAACAATTCCAACTGTATGTACTATGTCGGGTCTTGTGTGAACAACATACATCAATTTACCAAGCATAGATCTGTACAATGACTGATTTACCTTAGGTGTCTTGTCTTCTTTTGTCAATTTGCATCCTATCACCAAAGGTGTTCCAACTGGTTTTGATTTTTCTATTCTGACTATCTTTAGTACTTCCTTGATGTATTTAGATTGTGTAATGTAGATTCCTGCAGTTTGTTGTAAAATTTGCAATCCTAGGAAAAATTTGATCTCACCAAGCATCGACATCTCAAATTATTTCCTCATTTCATCAGAAAATGAAGTGCATAAGTTATCATTACCCCCCAAATATTATATCATTAACAAATATTTCATCAATAAGTGTCTTATCATCATTTCCTCCTTTTAAATACAATTTGTTTTTGTCGTGTGTTCTAATAAATCCAATGCTTATAAGATAAGAATGAAATCTTTCATACTATGCTCTTAGTGCTTGTTTCAGTCCATATGAAGATTTGTGTAACTTACATACCATGTGTGTCTGATCAAGATCAACAAATCCTTTAGGTTGTTCAATGTATACCTCTTCTTCCAGTATTCCATTCAAAAATGCAGACTTCACATCCATCTGATATACCTTAAATCCTTTATATGCAGTGTATGCAAGTAGTATTCTTACTCCTTCAAGTCTAGCAACGGGTGCAAAAGTTTCTCCATAGTCAATTCCTTCTTCTTGTGCATACCCTTTGCAAACTAATCTAGCTTTATTTCTGGTTACATTCCCATCTTCTTTTAGTTTGTTTCTAAAATCCATTTGGTGCCAATGAAATTTTTGTCACTTGGTCTCGGTACTAATGTCCATGTCTTTTTTTTTTTTTTTGTATCTACACAATTTCCTCATTCATATCATTAATTCATTCTTCATTCTCAAGTGCATCTCTAATAGTCTTAGGCTCGAATTCACAAATTAAACAAGTGTCATCTCTAAAATTACTTCTTGTCATCATGCCTGCTCTTTTATCTCCAATAATCTGATTCCTTGGATTATGTCTTCTCACATATTTAGCAAGTACAGGTTCAACTCTCTTTTCTTCATTATCTTATTTTGTAGCTTCATTGTGTCCTAGTACATGATCTTCAGTTTCAACATTTTCTTGATTCTCGGTCTGTGCTACCTGTTGCCTAGTGACATTACCCTGTTGCACGGTAACGTTAGGTATCTACATCGGTATAGTATCAGGTTCTTCCCAGTAAAAAAATTTACTAAAATCTTTAGGTTCTTTCATGTTGTCCTTATCATTTTTCTCAGCAAATTCATCAACTCTCACATTAGCACTTTCAATGATTTTGTTAGTTGTCTTGTTCAAACATTTGTAAGCTTTACTCTTAGTAGAATATCCAAGAAATATTCCTTCATCACTTTTTGAATCAAATTTATAATTTCTCTCATATTTCAGAATGTAACAACGACTTACAAATATTCTAAAATAACTTACATTCGGTGTATACCCCTACCATAGCTCATAAGGTGTTCTATTTGAATCTTTCTTTAGTTTTACTTGGTTTAGTGTGTATACAATTGTGCTTACTACTTCTCTCCAATATGTTTGTGCAACACTCTTTTCAATCATCAATGTCCTAGCACAATCTACAATTGATATATTCCTTCTTTCAACAATTTTGTTCTACTGTGGTGTCCTCGATGCTGAAACTTGTCTCTTAATTCCATACTCATTAAAAAAGTTAATGAACTCATCAGAAATAAATTCACCTCCTCTATCAGATCTCAAACACTTCTACCAGTTTCTTTTCCACTTTAGATTTGTACCACTTAAACATCTTAAATGCTTCAAATTTTTCTTTTAGGAACATGACAGTCATCATTCTAGAGTAATCATCAACAAATAAAATAAAATATTTGTCCCCATAATAGCTCTGTGTTCTCATTGGTCCACATAGGTATGTATGAACTAACTCCAAAATATCATTAGATGAAAAATTCTTGCTCTTGAAACTAGATTTTGACATCTTACCCATTTGACAATTTTTTCGCATTACATGGTCTAGTTTAGATAAGCTCGGCAAGCCTTTAACTTTTCTTTTTCTACTGATCTTAACCATGTTGTCAAAATTTACTTGACAAAGTATTTTATGCCATAACCATATATATTCATTCTTTGCCAATAAGCAAGTAGTTTTAGCTGTATCATGATAGAATAGATTACCTTTAGATTGTTCACTAGTACTGATCAATTTTCCTTTTCCATCATAGATTTTAGATTTTCTATTTTCAAATGCAACTCGGTGACCTATGTTATTCAACTGTAAAACACTAAACATATTGTAGTTAAGTCCTTTTACCCAATAAGAATTTTCACATTTGATTTTATTGTTCAGCATAATAGTACATTTTCCTTTCACTTGACAGGGTGTGTCATTTCCCATTCTTACTGATCCTCCATCATAATGTTCAAGAAATTCAAATTTTCCTTTATCACCAGTCATGTGATGTTTACAACCACTATCAATAACCCAAATATCATGTTTACTAACTTTAGAGATAAGTGTTGTTTATACATACCTTTCATCTTCATCTGAATCATCTTTCAAAGCTACAAACAATGTCTCAATATCTTCATCACTATCAGAACTACTATCATTATCTTTATCTTCAGCAATGTAACAAGATTTCTTACCTTTATCCTTGTAATCTTGGTTATCTCTTCTTTCATACCGACGGTTATTTTTGTAATCTCTGTCATCATTTATGTCAATATATCTATCATTTTTATCATCATTATTTATGTTAGGGCATCTTGTAGCAAAATTTCCAATCTCTTTACAGTTAAAATAGATCAAAGGTAATTTACCTTTATATCTTCCTTTACCTTTGTGCAATCTTCTAACCATTAAATCTTCAAGTTCATCAAGTTCATCAAGTTCCTTGTCATCACTATCACTGTCACTGTTATTTCTGATTATGTGTTTCCTACTAGATTTACCAATTTTCAAAGTAGATATAAATGCGGATTCCATAGATGGCACAATACTATTATCAAATTTATTCAACTCAAAAGAAATCAATCATCCAACAAGACTATCAACAGTAATGTTATTTCCAGGTGCAGCTCTCATTTCATGTATTGCAGAGACTCTTATAGAATAAATAGGCAATAGAGTTCTAATAATCTTACTCACAATTGTGTCTTCATCAATGGTTCCACCAGATCCATGAATAACATTCACAACTTCTTTAAGTCGGGTAATGTACTATATTATGTTCTCTCCTTATTTCATTCGCATGTCATCAAACTTTCCTCAAAGAATTTCAGCTTTAGCTCTCAGTACATTTGCATCTCCTCCATAAACTAGTGTAAGTTGATCCCACATTTGCTTGGCAATTGTACATGTCTTGACGTCCTCAAATTATGAATCTATGAGTGAAGAAGCAATCTCCACTATTATAAGGTTACGTTCATGTTTCTCTTTCATATAATTAGCAGTCAAAGGTTCAGAAGGTAGGATGAATTCATTTTCCAGGTAATCTGCAATGTTGTCTCCAATTCCTGATAGGTATAGTCTCATTCTAATTTTCCATGTCGAGAAGTTATCCTTGTTCAGCTTAGGTGCGTCTCTCTTATACATCTTGTGATCTTTAGCTTAAGTCCTTCAAAACTTTCTTCTAAGCACCGTGTGCTCTGATACCAATTATTAGAATAATTGAGAAGGGGGGGGTGAATCAGTTAGAATCAGTTTCCTCACCAATTATCCTACAGTCCCAAATTTCTCCAGATGTATATCAAAACAAATTCAAACATATAATTCAGCTCAATGAAAATGTATTATATAATCTCAAACTTTCATCAATAGTGTTTACCGAATGTCAGTAAATTAATATTGTGGTTACCGATCTAGGTCAATAAAGTAAAGTGTAAAGTGAAATAACAATCCATAACATTCATGCACATTGACACAGATTTTTAAGGTGGAAACCCTGCCAAGGGAAAAAACCACTTGGGACCGGTAACCCAAAATATTTCACTCTTCTGAAGTGAGCTCGGTGAAGAGACAACCCTGTTAAAGGTTACAATGCACACTGTTAAATGTGACCTAGTTAGAGGATTTAAAACAAAAAGTTCTCTCTTGACCATGCATTCACTATGGGGTCAACAATAAAAAAACTCAACATTCTCTGAATGTTATAATAAAGACTTTCACTATCCTACGTGGTTAAGAGATTTATCTGTAACAATGGTTAAATTGATACAAATTCAAATACAACTCTATTTTGTAGATATTCAGATCTATGATAAGTAACATAATACCTCTGATCAATTTTCTCACTTAAGTTCATCTCATACTTCATATTGTTTCTACTAGGTTCTTCTCTTTCCTCTGTCGCTCGGTTATATCTGCAAAAAATGCCCAATTCTGTCTTTAACCAATTTGATCAGTCATGCATAAACTTGCATGTATGCACATCAGGTGTGTTTCAAAATGAATCTCTTGTCTCTTATATAGACATTGTGTCTCATTTAATTTCCATCATTCAGATCTTGCTGCTTAATCTCCATCATTCATTTTCCTACTTAAACCATCCTCAGCAGTTGAGTTAAAAACACGTTTCAATCTCTGTCGTTTGATCTTCATTAAATTTTATAGTTGTTTGATCAAATAACAAACTTTATCTTTCGCCTCAAAATCATCAATTTCCATCTCAACATCTTAGTTAGCCTCAATTTAAATTAACTGCTCAGTCTTAGTATTAACCGTATTGTGTCAGCGATCCCTAGCTCAGTTATCACTGTGCTCGATATACACTGTGTTTTACTTGGTGTCCACTATCTCTTGGTGTATACATAATTCTTCATTTTTCCGACCATATAAACATTGTTTTTTCTAGATATTAAATTCACAAGAAATGTTTTCCACCATAATAATACTCAGATAAGTTGACATCAATGACAATACATTAACTAATAATGTTTATCATCACTTTTGCAACTCGGTTGAATATCAACAAATGACTTCAAACATTCAATCAGTTGTGGTTCATCGGGATCCCCTTCATAGGTAGGTGTAGATGATAATTCTATAAGACACAATGGCCATTGGGGAATTGATTTTTTGAAAGCTATTGCTAGCATTTATGTGAAATTGAATGTGGATTGGTCATTTTCTACAAGCAATTACATTGCTAATAGGAGTAAGAGGTTCACTAATAGGAAGATAACATATAATAGAAATGATTGCAAGATTGTTTAAAAGCTATGCAAGAGCATCCCAGGTGAATTAGTGATTGGCACCAACCAAAAATATTTTCCATTTTTTTCTTTGAATTTTTGGATTGTTTCAATTTATTTTGGCTTCCCTCCATGTGTTGGCTTCAAAAACATGGTATCTTCTCTACGATGATCAAATGATTAAGGTAGGAAACTCAAACTCATAGACTATGGTGATTGGAAGATATGCATAAGAAGGAATATTGCAAAAGGCTCCAATTACTTTCAAGAAAATGAAGAGGCGGTCATAAAGCCAAATTATGCTATCTTCACCAACATCCTTCCAGAAAGAGTTATTTGGATATTGTTTGGATTCAAGGATGCAACATGCGTCAACTAAAATAATCTTTCATTCTACTAAAATTGATTGAATATTAATATAAATTTAGGTACCAATTATAGCAACAATTGTTCAATATTAAAATTGTTTGCATTCAAATTGTGGATGTCCATGGAATCAACTACACATGAGAGATTTTTACTCTCTATTCTGTCTCGTAATAGTTTGACAGATCTACAAATTAAGGGAAAGAATCTTAAAGGTAATTGAATAAAGACAAAATAACATTGAATTAAAAGACACCATATAAGTTAGAAAAAAAGAGGCATTAGTTATGGTATGTGGAGTTTCATAGTAATGAAAGGGCACCAATTAGAAGAGGAGAGAGTGTGGTTCATTTTGACATATTAAAAAAACTAACATATGTGATAATAAATTAAAAGAGGAATGGATAGCATTGAAAGGTGGAATAAGAAGAGAACGTATAAGACTTTTGGGAGAAGGTGAAAATACATCACTCAAAAATTAATGCAGAATATATTTAAGGTAACAGTGCAAAAAAGGAAAAGGAGGGGAGAGTGCATGGATATAGAGATGTGAATTTGAGGGGAAAGTGAATGGGATTGAAATCCCAAATTGGAAGAACTAGAGCTTCATTTATAACTATAATAAAGGTAAAGAAGATTGTTAAAAAAAGGTGTGTGTGCATGGTTTATTGGGTGTGTGATTACAACCAAAATGAGGAGAGCCTCAAAAATTCATAAGATGAGCTAAGAGAGAAAACACAAGATATGAGTATTATATGAATAGAGGAAGTAAATCAGAGTAGAGGAGAGTTAAGTTGTTACAGAGAGGGAGAGAGGCCATTGACAAACCTATTTTGTAAAATTGTTTTTCTTGTTGAAATCTAATGTTCATTTAGAGGTTGAGAGTCTCTGGAGTTTTTTTTTAATATTTGAGTTTTAAAGTTGCGGGTTGGAGGGAGGTTTCTCTTGCATTAACCAACAACTTGTGTCCAACATGAGATAACCTTTTTGATTGTGAGATTTCTCACAAGTGAAACCTATCAACTAATGAAAAATATTTAACATTTTATTTTATGTTAAAAATATTAATTAATTTATCCCTCTTTCACAAGCCCCTAAGGTTGATTTGAAGGCAAATCTAACAGTTGATACAAGATGGATTCCTCCTAGAGAAGAACAATTCAAGATAAACTTTGATGGGACATTAAGAGGAAACCTTGGTAGACCAGGTATTGAATGTGTCATAAAAAACTATGATGGTTATACTAGAACAATGGTTGGTTAGAAGCTCTCGATTGAACAAATAATGAAGTTGAGTTTGATGTGGTTTTATTTGGTCTCAAGTTTTGTAAAATAATCAATCTCTAAAAAATATTTAGAGGGTGATTCAATCGTCAAAAGTAATATGATATGAAGAAAAGACATAACCAAATTAAAATTAAATAAATCTATACCCCCAACATGCGAGATCTTAATGCAATATAAACACTTTACTATAACACGTGTTTATAGGGTGAGGGAATGTGTTGGTGGACCAAGTAGTGAATTCGGTGACAAACATGAATTCCAATGATTTCCTGTTAGATACATCAAGCTTGGGGTATGATATTCATGTGAATTCTTAAGGGATAATGATAATAATTATAATGGTTATTTATTCTAATGCAATCACTAGAGGATTCTGAGATGAGTGAAGACACGTGCAACATCTATGTCACATAATGCAACCACCCTACAAATGATCCCATCACCCCACACATGACACCATGGTTATTTTTCAATGTGGACACTACCTTTCATTTGTGTGGTGTCATAAATAATTTTACCATCCTAGAATTGCATCACTACATAATTCATCATTTAGTTTGGCCCCATTTTAGCTCGTATGGGCTCCTGCATATTTTTGATACTCCAACCTTGATTTTTCTTTTTAGTCTAGCATCCCCTTTGTAATTAGGACCTCTGGTTTGAATTTTGAGGCTTTAAAACGGGACTAAGTCAAACTAGCCAACTATGTCCCCGATGTTTGCTCTGAAATTTGAACTCGGAGGTGGTCTTGATTGTTGAAAAGAAAATTCAAACTCTCACTAAAATTCTTCAAGTTTCAAGATTTTAAATATTTGTGAGGGGTATATAAGAAACCTACCTCTCCTCATTTGAAGAGAGATACATGATCTCAACGTTACTTCAAGCGAAAGTTCAAGATCTTTGGCATCTCAAGCATTCTAAGGCAAATTTCAAGCATCCAAGGCATTAACAAGGAAACCTTATCCATTGTAGCAATCTTCTATCCCTAATTGAAGGCCAAGGAGAGGAGACCATAATCAAGGAATAATAATTTAGCACAACATCCATTAACAAGCATTCAATTCTTTAAGCATTTAAATCATTCTCCTTCTCCATATCAAGCATTGTGGAAAACTACGACAATCATTGTGCGATGCATGTCTTTCATGATTTCCTTTTAGGTTTTAGTGTGGATTCAAGAAATTGCATAAATATGTGTGATCACATTTAAATAAGCATTGCACCATCAAGGTATATGACACTTTATGTTTTAGATATAGCCTTTGGTTTGCACTAACACACTTTCAATTCAAGTATTTCTCATTTTAATTTCAAGATTGATTCCAAATCGGGGTTTTACCAAGGCAAACCCCTCTCGAAAAAAAATTTTCACTCTTTTATGTGTTCAAGAATAGGTGGCACTAGTTTCAGGAATGGATCTGGAAATTACAAGATCTCAACTAAAATCTGTAATTGAAAATGGTCAAAGGTGTAGGGAATAAGTGGGCCCAGCTGAATTAGTCCCAAGAATAATTCATCCTAACTGACTAATTCCCTCTATTTCATCTCCATATTGAATCTACAAGTTATTCTTTATATTAGAGCTCCGTTTCTAGCATCATGATTGGTCTGTCAGATTCCTGTAAATATGTGCATGCAGAAAGTCAACATTTTCCCTATTTTGTCCTAAATCTTGCATCTCTCCATGAATTGTTCCATTTCCAATTTACATTAAGTGAATGATCACTGCATTCACTCAGCGCTCGGGCCTTCTCAAGCCTGGTGGATCATCTTCCTTCCAATGTACGAGGAGATGGGCTCATTGTTCCTAGTTTGTCTATACAAGTTAGTGAACACCATTTCCTTCGTTACATTTTGGTGAACCCGACTCATAACATTTAAATTCTAATTTGGTATCTAGATTTGATTCGTATGCATTTCATTATTAAATTTTATGCATTTAGTCATGATTTTTAGTGTTATCCCTTATTCATAGCTCTTGTTCATTCTTGCATTGCATTTTCATGTTTAAAACAAATAAAAATACAAAATATTTATTTGAATGAATTGTTATGTTTGTTTAGATTATCTTTTAAAGCTTCGTTGCATTGCATTAGCTTATTTCATTACAAAAATGTCAAATTTCTTTTTACAAAGGTTTACTATCTTTGATGAGTTGCTATGTAGTGATAATTTTGATGTGTTGGAAGAATCTCATGATTATTTCATTAAGTCTTTTTATACACCTCCTAAACCATCCTTTTGCAAGATGTTTATTCATGTGATCTAGGTATTTAAGATATATGACAATCCCCTTTATGAACCTCTCAAATATTTGTCTCTTAAAGTCTCTCTCCCTCGTGAGGATTTATTGGTACAAGAAGATATGTTTAACAATTCTCTCAATGAAATATCCCATGGGAGTACCTTGGTTAAAGAGGATAAATTTTGTGGTGGAAGGAGCGTAATATGATTTATAATTCCCTTAATGGTGCTTCACCTTATATTCATTCCACTAACCTCCCCCTAGAGATGAGGTATTAATGAGTGATGTGTGTCCCTCTCCTACAGTCCACCCTATTCACAAGCATACTTTAGAAGAAGAGGATAATATCCTTTATTTCCTCCCTTATACAAGTGAAACCTTATAAATAAAGCACATAATCAAGTCAATATCATTCATATTTTAAGTAGTGAGAGGCCTAATAAATAATTGGTAGTTAAAGGAGGAACGAAAAATCCCTTTCACCTTTGCTAAAAAAATCACTCAAAATTACAATATGGTTGTTCACACATACAACAATACTCCTCTTATAACTCATTCTTCATAATATGTTGGTGAGGACTCTGAGATTTTTGTTGGAATTATATTGAGATAATTTGTACTGAGAGGGGAGGGGTGAATCAGTACCTCTAAAACTTTTCTTGGTTGGCCCATTAACTCTTAGTCATCAGTTTGTATTTTAACTTATCTATCTGTTCATCTTTCTTTATGCATATAAAATCATATCATACATTCTTCTTGATATGTAACAATAATAGAAACATTCATGAAATTAGATAACACATGACACAAGATATGATATCGCAGAAAACTCCTGTTAAGGAAGTAAAAACTGCGGTGGGGATTGTTACCCACAAACTTCACT
>MU224875.1:1901859-1918592 GCA_018584345.1 Thuja plicata | reverse complement strand
GTTAGGAGTATTACAGTAGAGACCTATTAAGATCTACTTCATTTGAAGCTTTTAACAACACTGTTAAGTGTGCACTCTGTTAAGAGATTTACAAAGGACGGTTAAGTCCACCTTCTACAAAAGGATTCTAGATGTGATGCACTTGTTAGAATGCAACTACATAGGTATTTGATCTGATTGAATATGCAATCTTCAATTTCTGATAACAGATCCTCTAAAGCTCCATAAATACTATTAATCATCCTTCCATGATTGAGTATTACCTTTATCTGCTCGTCGGTAGCCTCTGTGTGTTCTTGATAACTGATGTATTCTGTTTCTGATCTTTGCATGAATTCTACCTTCTACTCCTTAGATGCTCTTTGTGGCTATCAATTATGTCGAATTCATGTACTCACAATTGAGTATGAACATCTATTTATACTAGCTTAGGTTCAATTCTTGATTCATGCATTCGCAAGTTAACTCTAGATTCAAGATATACAACTTGATCTTGATCTGTAGTTAGATATGCTTTAGATCCGTTAGGATGCTTTAAATAATTTACATAAAGCTTGCATGACCACAAAAAAAAAAAAAAAATTCTTCAAAATAGAATAACTTTGCTTTATCCGCCGTGTATAAATTAGATCCATAATTTGCAGCTTTTCTGACTGTCGATTCTTACGGTTGGTGTTCTTGGTCGTCGGTGTTCCCTTCTTTGAACATGTCATCAGGTATGCTTGTCTATTCCTGTCGGGTTGTTCTGGAAACTGTGTCGCCAGTAATGCTTGTGTTCGCCGGTGATGCTTGTGGTCGTCGGTGATGCTTGTCACATTTATACTTAGCATTTTTTCTCAAAATTCTTTGTCCTGTCGGGTATACTTGCATTTCACTGGTAATGCTTGTGGTTCACCAGTGATGCTTGCTATCTACCAGTAATGCTTGTTGTCTGTGTTTTTTCTCTAAGTATACTAATGGCAAAATAATGTCATCAATTTTTGGAAAAATTCATGATACTTTTGCCAAGATCTCCCTTTGGAACTTAATTAAGACCTCACCTCCATATCATGTGATGATTCAAGAAGCTTTTAAAAATGTTGTTACATGCTTTCCTATTAATTCACATGATGTAGTAATGTTCTTCAACCAAAGGCAAAAATTGAGTTCTACCAACATAAGTTACCCTCTTTAGAAGTTCAAAACCAATGTCATCCCCTCGTGATTGTTGTCCCTATCAACGATAATGTTATAATACATACTCTACTTCATAATGGTTCAACCCTTAATGTGTGTAACATTGGATTTTTATGTGAAATAAAAGTGGATACTTATCCTATTTAACCTAATTCTACTCCTATTTGTGGTTTTGATAATATTGATAAACTGACGCTTGGAACAATCACTTTTCCTATTCAAATAGGACATGTCATTTTACCCATACATATCTATTTCATGTATGATAATATCAGATACAAATTTCTTCAAGGTAGACCTTGGCTTAATGATATGCATGTTTCCCTTCTAATATTCATTGTAAAGTCAAATTTATTCACACCAATGTCATGCATTCTATAGAATTCAATGACAAACCACATATCCAATATCAATCTCCTCCAATTTCTTTAATTATGTCTCCAATACAAACCCCATTCCCTCATAAAGAGTATGATTGGGGACCATTAGATCGCACACCCACCTTTTTTTAATCAAAAATAAAACCCATGAATTTGAGACTCAAACTTCTTATTCAAACACTTGTATGGGTGTTGACTAGGCCTCATTAAATTTTAATCTTATTCCACCTAAGAATGAGTCTTATCTTCCTATTTAAAACCTCTATGAACATGATTTAGAGCATGTGAAACCTACATCACCCATTTTCAAATAAGTTTGCTTCTAACCTCCCCATTCGTCCAATCAAACTACAAGTTCTTCTCCTAATTTTTAATCACAATAAGAGAACATTTTTTTGAGCTTCTTAAAGTCAGCTTAATTGCTCTTCCTTGGAAAAATCAACAAAAAAATAAACACAACCAATATAATCATTCTATTTGTGTGTATCATCAAATTCGTGGCCATAATACTAGTGAATGTCATGATTTGAAGGCTAAAATCCAAGAATCCATTGATTTTGGTATAATTCAAATGCTAATTTAATGAATGACACCTTTTTCATGATCATTCTAAACAACATCTAAGTTCCTATTATATTGCTCATCACTATGTGACATTGACAGAGTATCCCTTGGGGGCTCATTGTCATTCATGGTGGTGCAATTTTAGATGTGATCATACTTTGTGAGAAAAATAATAGTATTTATTATGTCTTGCCTCCACACTTGGGGTGCAAGTGTAGTGTCTCAATCTCCTATATTTTCAAATGATCCTTTATCTAGTCTTTGATGTTTTGTGTCTTTCATATCATGATGTTCTTCTTTTCTTGAACTTGTTTGTTATACACAAGTATTTTCATCTTTGTTTACAACCTCTTCCTTGCTTCCAAAAGTGTGCATCTTTAATTAATTGATCTATCATTTGGGCATATAATGTTTTATATTTATATCACTCTCACCCTTAGGGGGGAAGAAATTTTTTTCTCAATCTCTTGTTCCTTTCTAAGGATCCACTTTCCTTGGTAAAATGGTATCACATCCTTTCTTGCATGGAATTGTTTGTTCTACACAAGGACTCTCTCTCTATTTTAGGAGGTTTACATCCTTATTTACAACCTCTTCCTTTCCTGAAAGTGTATGTCTATTATAAACAAATTCCCTTATTTTTAAGCTTAAAGTGTTTCATCCTTCATAGAGAATCCCTTTTTTACCTAGCAATAGGGGGGCTAAAATCTAAATTATTGTTTTCCTCCCACTCTCTTTGTCTTGAAGATGTTATTTTTGTTCAAGAACTCCTCTTGGAAGTAGATTTCTCATAAAAAAATATCTCTTTCTTCCAACAGTCTCTTTCCACTTGTTGCAAGATATCCTTTCACAATTATCTTTTCCTTGTCTAATGAGATTTGTGCCTCTTTTCTAAGGGTTGTACATACATTGTTGTTTTAGGAATATTTTCTTTTTTGTGGACGTGGGTATCCTTGTTCTTTTCATTAAGATGCCACATAGTTTTATGTTACCTTCTTAAGGAGGTTGGCATACATGTGTCATCCTTGTATATTATATGATAGATTCCTTAAGCATTTTGTGCCCCTATTCATTCCTTACGAACTCTTGTGCATTGCTTTTTGCGCCCCTGTGCATTTATCTTTGCACCACTATGCATTCCTTTCAAGCCCCTGTGCATTATTTAGCAGACTTACCTGGAGACAATGCTTTCCTTGGTAATCCATTTGCATTGTTTTGAAAATTTCCTTGGAAATGATGTTTCCTTGGTTATCTTTTTTCTCCATTATTTATTTTGCACCGAGTACCGATTTGCAGATCTCCTTAAATTCTTTTGGATTGGTTCAACTATAATAACACAACTTGCTAGATTATTTGACCTATTTTCCTATCCCAATACATTTTTAAGGTGTGGTTGACTAACATAACACAATTTGTTAGACTATTGATTCCATCTTCACACCAAATTCTCTTTTGGGATGAGTGGAACTAGCATAACACAACTTGTTAGTCTCTCTAATCCTTCCTCCTCTTTTCTTCCATGGATCACCTATCATAATACATCTTTCTAGCCCATTGGGTTCATGGTTTCTCTCTTCTCCATGATCTCATAACTTCGCTAGTAGGTTAGACCATGGAATCTTGTTTTGTCTTTGGTGTGTTCTCTTTTCCTTTCCATGTGACCACTTGTACTTTTTCAATAGCTTTCCAAACATGATACTAGTGGTTGAGACATTTTCTTTATAAAGGTCTCTTCAACTAATAAATTTGGAGTCTTGTTTTTAGCACTAACCCCCTTTGTTGGTGTCTTTTGTCTGTTGTCCTTTATCTTCTTTTTTTTAATTTTAATTTTTGTTTTTTGTTAATTTTTGTGTGCCCTTGAACATGGTTGTACAAGTTGAGATCCTTAATTTGGGGCTTGTATCCTTAAACTTAGTGATGTCTTATATCTTTATAGTTTTTCCCATGATCATATATTTTTCTCTCTTTATTCTACTTTACAGTGAGCGTGAGGTGGACTCATACTCTCACTAAGGTGGGTGCTAAATGACCATCCTAGAATTGCATCACTACGTATTTCCTCATTTATCTTGACTCCATTTTAGCACATGTGATCCAACATTAATTTATGATACTCTAGCCTTGATTCTTCTTTCCATTATGGCATCCCCTCCACAATTAGGACCACTGGTCTAAATTCTAAGGCTTTTTAACGAGAATAAGTTATCCTAGATGACCTAATAGTGGGACTAAGTTGGCCTAGCTGACTATGTCCTTGATGTTTTCCCCAAAAATTGAACTGAGAGGTGGTTTTAATGGTTGGGCAAAATAAATAAACTCTTGTTGGCCTTGTTCGAGTTTTGAGCTCTGAAATTTATGTGAGAGATATATAAGCAACCTACCTCTCCTCATTTGAAGAGAGACACATGGTATCAACATTACCTCAAGTGCAATTTAAAGCTATTTGGCATCTCAAGAATTCTAAGGCATATTTCAAGCATCCAAGGCAATCTTCTCCATTTTACAAATATTATCTCCCTCATTGAAGTCCAAGTAGAGGAGACCACAATCAAGGAAGACGATCATAACATAATTATCCATTCACAAGCATTCAAGTCTTCCAACATTTAATTCCTTCACCTTCTCCATATCAAGAACTGTGGAAAACTAAGACAATCATTATGAAATGCATGCCTTTCATGATTTCCTTTTGGGATTTTTTGTGGAATCAAGATATTGCATAAATATTTTTATCACATTCAAAGAAGCATTGCACCATCAAGGTATATGACACTTTATATTGCAGATCTAGCCTCTTCTTTATACTAACATGCTTTCAATTTACCTATTTATCATTTCAATTCCAAGGTTGATTCCAAACTAGGATTCGACTTAGGCAAACCCCTCTCTACACAATAATTTCTTTCTTTATGTGTGCAGGAACATGTGGCACTAGTTTCAAAACCAGATATAAAAAGTGCAAGATCTTGACTATAGCCTACGACTAAAAATGGTAAAAAATGCAGGGAACAAGTCAACTCAATCGACTTAGTCCCAAGAACAAGTCATACAAATTGACTAAGTTCCTCCAATTCAAATCTAAATTGAATCTTTAGGTTAATTATTTCTCAAATCTATGTTTCTAGCATTATAATTGGTCTATCAGATTCTTGTGAGTTTGCGCATACCAAAAGTCAATCTTTTCCCTATTTTATCCTAAATATTGAATCTCTCCATTAATTATTCCATTTCCATTTTCCATTAAGTGAAGGATCACTGCATTCACTTAGTGCTCGAGTCTCCTCAAGCCTGGTGGATCATCTTCCTTTCAATGTATGAGGAGATAGGCTCATTGTTCCTAGTTTCTCTGTATAAGTTAGTGAACACTATTTCCTTTGTTATAATAACCCCTTAATATTTCACACTCCTTTGTGGGCCCTTACCTTAGTGTGTCTCGTCATAGATCTTTCCAAGCCTATTTCTAGTGCCTTTACTACCAAATTGTAGTCATATGTTCATGATGTTAGGCCTGATTAAAAAAAATTCCCAAAGCAATGGGTACATGGCTTGTATTTGAAATAAGTTCTTGTATAATTTTTAAAACCCTTGTCACATGTCTCAAAGTGTAAAATTTGATCAAAAACCCTATGTGTCGAAGTGGTTTCTAATTCTATGTTACTTTTTGCCACTTAAGTCATGTCTTGCATGTTTCCTTTTAAAAATATGTTTGCATTTCATTAAGTTGTGAGTATCCTAACGCCGTGGTCTTTATTTATTTCCTAAGTTCAAAGTCCGCAAGAGTTTGTTAAAATGTTATATGTTGATCTAATATATTTTCATCCAACGGCTCGCGCATTCCCGCAATGAGAAGGTGATCAAATTTTAATCTTCAAGGCAACGTGTCATTGTGCCACATGTCTTTGTCGGGACCAGATACATTGAAAATATAGATTGAAGGATATCCGTAGATGCTTTTTCATCCAACGGCTCGCGCATTACCTTTATACCAAAGATGCGGGTGAGTTAACTTCAAGGGATCGCACCGTGGTGATGCGTGCCCTCAGTGGGCCCAAACATGAACGAGCAGATGAAGTTAAAATGAATATATGTTAGATATTATCCAACGGTTGGTGCAAAGGCTTATGATGAAGATGCGCATACAATACTCATTGAGGGAATGCGCCATGCTGCCACATGGTGTCTAGTGGGTCCAGCGGGTGATTAAAGATTTAGTAAATACACAACATCTCTGAAATGATATGACGAATGGTGTTAACCCATAATGATGAGATGATCAAAGGATAACCTTTAATGGATTGTGCTATTGTGATGCATGTCCATCCAGGCAAGTTGTAGACTGCGGCTAATATAAAGCTGGTTGGGTAAAGGTATCATAGGTTAAAGAAGATCTGACGGCTAGCGCAAAACCTCCAATGAAAGATGCGATGATTTTAACCATTAAGGCATTTTGACACATTGCCACGTGTCCCAGGAGATCAAAGTTGCGGGCCATAGAAAGGTGTTAAAGATAGTGAAAGTTAAGCAAGATAATGACATAAAGACTGAAGGATAAAGTGATCAACCTTTAGTCATCAAGGGAACGCACTGTGGTGACGTGTGTACTAAGTTTTGGGACCCTCTATTGGGGTTAAGTAAGGTAAAGGGTTAGCATCTTCAAGAAGATCTAAAGGTGCGCACAAAGCCTATGATGACTGAGGGTTAATCTTTGAGGGATTGAGATGTGCTGCCACGTGTCCGTGGAGATGAATATTGTAAAAGACTTGCTGTGAGCCGTCTGATGCGAAGAAAAGATGTCTAGATCGATGGTCATAATTCAAAGATGTCATTTTAGCAGTTCTAAACTATTAGCCGCAAGAGTTTGAACTCAGGTGAAGTAATGACGAACATGTGCTTCCATAGTAAAGAATTTAATGCTCAGAAGTGATGGGATTGTTATGTGTTCGATCATTCAACTCTTAATTATCATAATTATCTAATTTGTGGAGCAAAAGAAAGTTGTAGTGATCGCGTTTCAACTTCCAGGCTGTTTGCAAAATGGGTAAATTTCTAGTGCAAGTTGTGTCTAAATTCCAAAATCTAAAGAATTATTAGGGCTTGAAGTTACTATATTCTATCAAATTTGTTAAATCATTAGACTATAAAGATTTTAAATTCAAGATGGCGCCTAGGAGAGAGTTCAAGGGCCATGTGAATTATCAGGACAAAAATGTATGTGATGATTTAGTATAGCAATTAACTAGGTCGACAAATGATTCAACAAAAGTCAAAGAACTAGTCCCTAAGAGTCCACGCTTGAAAATTGGTGAGGGTTTGTACGATCTGGGACAATGGGCTAGGGATGCTAGTATAGGTATGACTGGTTTGGCTCTATTCAGAGTTGTTTTTGGCTAGAGAAATTCTTTTGCTCCTAATAGCAATATATGGCAATTTGATGTGGGCAAGTTAGTAGTGCCTGGGGTTTTCATGGATATTGATATGCTTATGCAAATAGCAGACAAGTATGAAAAGATATCCAGGGTAGTCAGGGATAAGAATGGACATATCATGGTCAACATAACTATAGAAGAAATTAGGAAACTATTCAGGTTGAGTGGAGAAGATACCCAAATGGATAAAATTGATTTCAAAGAATTCACAGAAGTGTATGAAGCTCAAAAGGATTATCTAATAAATAGACCATTGAAAGAATATTTCAACAAAATTGGAGATCTGATCATGGTAGGCCCAAGAACCAAGGAGCCTTTCAAGTTAGACTATTTCACCCCAAAGGCCATATGAACATACAGGGCTTTATGTCAGATCTGTGGGGATGATGAAGAGAAGGAAATGCCCATTCACTACATGTTCATAATGGTACAAATTTTGCACCCCCATCTGGCCATAATTTTTTATTTTGCTCCATATCTTGTAGATTTGATACACAAAGGATTGATAGGCATCCAAAATAGCAAGGTGACCAGACATTTCACATGGTATTCCATGTTAATGCATATGTTTCTATACAAAGGGGCAGACTATTTTGAAAGAGAGATGGAATTGACAAAAGTCAAAGATGATGAGGAAATGCCTATACAACTGTGGAATGCAGACATGTCACGGGACAACAAGGAGGCAAGTTACATAATTTTTTATAGATGTTTTACTGCTAGGATTAGGTCATTATTGCTAAATGATGATCCTAGGATGCCTTTGACACTTTTGCAATTACTAAGACCTAAAGAATATAGTCTTGAATTGAAAATAGTGCATAATTAGGGAGATGTCATTCTCTACCCAGTGTCAACAATTTTTAGAGTTTATGGTTTCAGGGGAATCCCTTATATATTACCCTATAGAGTACCTATCAAATTAGGATTGGCAGAGATAATAAGATAGATTGGGGGTCTACAGGAGGAAGCTCTAACAGGAAGGGGAAAAGGAACTATTTTTCCTATAATTACAGCAGCCCATCAGTTTATTATCACAAAGGGAGGGTGGAAACACCTAGATAAATATATGGCCCCTTACCATTTGAGCACTACAGTTTCAAGATGTGTTGACCCTGAAGCTTTCATCAAAGATATGTTCAAAGAAAAAACAAAGTGCCTGGTGCTGAATCACCAATTCAATTTCCATGAGGACATAATCAGATATGAGTTTGACAGGATAGAGCAGGAAATAAAAAAGGAAAAGTGGCTGGCATACAAAAAGAGCCTAGATTTTGTGCAACATTTTGACAAGTTGTATGACCCATTGAAATATTTTCAACCTTGGGCGAAGAAGATAGAATCTTTGATGGAGATGTTTGAGGATATCATGCAGGCACTAAATCATAAAAGGGCCAATATTTTACAAACAAAGCCAGAAAGGGCAAAGGCAATGATGAGAAGGATAGCTCCAACCAAAAATGTTCCCCCAGGGAAATATGTGGTTTACCAAAGAAGAGGGTACAGTACAGTCTTGCCACAAACTAAGAAGACCCTGGATCTAAAGGGGAAGATCCGATTAGACTCCCATACCCAATAATTGTCATCCCCCAAGAGGCAAAGAATAGAAGGAGAACAACAACAACAACAGGAAAATGTGTATTCTCCTTCCCAATCTCCACTATGTATTGATGAACAAGCAGTAGCATAACAATTGCTACAGATGAGAGATGTTGGAAAAATAATTGTCACAACCCAAGAACTACAAGAAGGGGTGCCTGAAGTTCCAAAGCATGCTTCACTAGATTTAACTGTTGCAAAATATGCTGGGAAGGAACTGGACCCCTTGACTCAATAGGCCAACAATGAATTTCTTTCTGATGACAATTTTATCAAGGCCAAGGCATTCTTATAGTTTTTATGGAGAAACCACATAAATGAATTTAAAGAAAAATGCCAACAAAAACAAAATGAGCAACCTGCAAGGAGTAAGGAAGAGATTGAAAATGAGATCAAATGGAAATGATGTCCAAGTTTGAAAAGATAACTCCTGAGGAAGGAAGGGCACTAGTAAGGAAGGAAGGAGACCTGATACTTCCAGAGTGGGATATTGCAGATGCCATTATCTTCGATGCTGTGAGAAAGGAAATAAAGACTGTCTATGCTAATGAGATAGAGGTGAGACAAGCATCTAAGGGAGTGAAATTTAGTGAAGATCATGTAGCCCTTGTCATGTGGCATAGGAGAAAGAAGAGTCATAAGGTATCTGATGAAGATGATCAAGCTAAACAGGCAGGTAGCCTTATTGTGAGAAGAGTATCAGATACATCAGGTGTAGATGCAGCTAACCTTACCCTGCAAACTACAAAATTGAGTTTAAAGGTGGCTAAGAGACAAGAAGAGGCATTCAAAAGCCTAACAGAGAAATATGAGAGTGTCATGAAGGCCTATAATGATGAGAAGATTAAATCTATTGAGAAGGACAATAGAATTTCTTTCCTCAAGGGAAGACAAATAGTTCCATTTGTGCCTCAAAGGATGATCACACAAGACCCCCATCAGCCTTCATCATCAAGCCCGATCATCACTTATCCTCCTTCCCCTGCACCATCAAACCCAACCATACTACAGGGGTTGGAGCAATAAAAAGCAAGACTGATTGCTGAAAGAACATAGCTGGAGAGGCAAAAGAAAGAATGGGTTGAACAGTCTGTAACTTTTAGAGAAGTAGAGGCATGGGCGAAACAAAAATATGCAGATAAAATACATAACACCCTCATGCATTGTACTCATGAATTGGTTCCTACTGCCATTTATGCACAAGAAAAGAAAATTGTCAGCATGATGAATGAATACAATACAGACAAAGATAATTTGGACCAATTGGTAAATAAATGGAAAGGAAAGGGAGGAGAATTGAAGTTCTTCCACACCACTTGCAAAAAGGAGAACAATGTTGACATTGTTTTAACTGACAATCATAAATGTGTAAAATTGCTCATGGACATGGACATAAGAAGGAGCATTGTCATAAGAAAAGTAATGGCCCTGAAAAAGGAATGTTCAAAGGACCGGTATGCGATGTTCCCAAATCTCTTTAAGAAAAATGGAGATATTAAAGATGAAGCATTATGGCATCGACAGATGAATGAAGCATTGGTAGTAAGGACCAATAGCATAATTACACTAAAAAGTACATTGTTGTTTGTTCAAACCATTGAGATAGTTGGTAAAGCAAGAGCATTTTTTGCATTTTGGTCACAAGAAATTGAGAAGGCAAATGCCACTTGGAGGGAGATTAACAACAGAAAGGATGAGGTCCTTAAATTCAACTAGCCGAGTGATGAGGTGTACACTTCTTGGAAGGACAAGTACATAATAGTTGATCTAGGAGAAGGTAATGACATGCAGGTGGATGATGAAGCCCAAAAGATTGGTTGATACAGTTAAAGGTGAAGATCCCACATCACCAACATCAAAGACAACAGACTCTAGATGGCTCATGTCGAACAACTTTGAAGCAGTTGCAAGTACCAAGCAGTCAAAAGACAAAATTTGTCAAATATCTATTGTAACAAGAGTGGTTATCACTCCATTATCTATTTTGTCTTTTTAGTGAGTCATTGATTTTGTCCTTATTCCAAATAATCTGAAGCTTGTTGCAATCCTAATCTATAAAAGGATTCCCAAGATCATTGGAAAGGGCTGGAAAATTTGTGGGTAAAAGCACAATAATCTTTCACCCTTTTACAAAGGAAAAGGTTAACAACACCAAAACTGTAAAACTTCAAGGGCATAAAAGTCACATTTCTATTGAGAATTTGAAGATGATGTAAACTGAAGAAATGTGTGAAATAGGATGAATTATATGCCTATAATTTTTTTAAAAAAATTGAACCAAAATTAATATGTTTTTTGAAATTTGTAGTTCTATTTTTCATTTCCTGAAAAATATTGTAAATCAAGCAGTTTACTTCCCACCAAATCATTATAAGTAAAACATTGTTTTTACCTCCAATTTCAGAATATGTTTTAGATGACATGTATAGCTAGTGCGGAAAAAAAAAGGTGTTTTCGATTTATAGTTTTCCCGTTATAAGTTTTCAAAGTCAAACTTACCTGAAATCAATCATTTTTGTCTCCCGTCACTTTTCCCCTATCACAACTATACCAAAAACCAAATAAATTACATATTATTGAAGAGGACTCTCTTTTCTAGTGTTTTCTATGATTTTAATTTTTTTTGAATTGATTTGTCATTTTTTTTTATATTTTCCGAATCAATGACTGCTTGACTGTTAAAATCCCTACTTTCAATACTTTTTAATTAAAATAGACTGTCTAATTAAAATACTATAAAATCTATATGAGGATATTCTTGACTCTGATCTCTACAAAAGGGTATTTTTGTATTTTTTAAAAAATATCATTAAAAAGACTAGGAGTTATTGAAATGTCATTTTTTCAGAAATAATTTTATTTCTATGGTGATTGGACTCAAAGTGGTATAAAACATACATTTAATAGACATTTCCAATTGGAAAAGTTAAAGAACTTATCTAACTTAGCTAGAATGAATCTAGCTAGACTATATGCTTGACCAAAAATAATTTTTAGTTAGAAATACTAAAATTCAGCTCTGATGATAAGTTAGGCTAAAAGGTGACAGATTATTGTGCTTTTACCCTTGTATTGTAAACCTTTTGTAAATTTTTCAGTCAAGAGGGGAAATATTGTATAATTTGCACTAGATAGTGTAAGAAGTCAGAAATAAAAAAGTTGAGAGATCTTTTGCAGGTTATTGAAGAGGTTATCTCTGAGTACTTTTTGTATATTGAAATAAGACTTTCTAAATTTAATACAAAGACCCAGATTCCAATCTCTCCTGTGTTATGTGTCATATGAGTTATGAATTTTCTGATTCATTAGCATAGTTTTCTTTGTGTTTATGTACTTATTTGAGAGTTCTGATATAGGATTAGAATAAATTAGGCTCTTATTTAAGCATAGATTCATCTGACACATGCTAGGATTCTATTAGTAGTAGGGGTTTTGGGATGGTTGTATTATGATTTGAAATCTTTAGTGAACATTAATTTTAGTATACTGTATCTGAGTTAGAATATAGCCCAATGGATAAAACACTGATCTGAAGCTAATAAGTTTTGTTTTATTGCATATCTAGTTGCACATTGGTTGTGTTTTCCTATAAGCAAACATTTAAAATCCATTTTAGTCTACATTTGTGTAAGTTTGTTACAATTTCTATCTCATGCTCCATTTCAAGGTTGATGTTTAATGGGTAATTAGCCAATTATCTAGTATCTCCCGGCCATGTTGAGTCATTGTGAGATTATTACTTGATAGTACCAGATTGGATATATCAATAGGTATAACAGGGTATCTCCCCCTTGGTGCAGCAGGACCTAAAGAGTAGAAGTATTAAGAGAGTTCTTGTTAGTTGGTCCTTTTCTTGCATGAACAAATATTTGGAGGTGGCTCCTCTATAAAAACAGTCATAAAGGGAAGAGGTTGTTGTTGTTTCTATTGCAACATGAAAAGAAACCAACACATGAGATGATAAAAAAAAAATTTGAGATGCACATATCACATATGCCATTATCCTAGCCCATTTTGGATGGACTATGGTGCTAGGCACCTTAGTCCTAGTGGACAATGGTACTAGGAACCAATCTCCCCAAATTTGAACCTATAAGTGTGTTGGTTCCTATGAGTTGCTATTTCAATATGACCATTGGAGATCAACCTAATTTATCAAATACTTTAGAAAACTATAGATCTTTCCAAGCCTATTTCTAGTGCCTTTACTACCAAATCGTAGTCATATGTTCATGAGATGATAAAAAAAATATTTGAGATGCACATATCACATATGTCATTATCCTAGCCCATTTTGGGTGGACTATGGTGTTGGGCACCTTAGTCCTAGTGGACAATGACACTAGGAACCAATCTCCCCAAACTTGAACCTATAATTGTGTTGGTTCATATGAGTTGCTATTTGATCTTGATATTTCAACATGACCATTGGAGATCAGCCTAATTTATCAAATAATTTGGAAAAATTATACAATAGCATCTTTCCTAATTCATTTTTCATCCTACATAGTCCTAATCACTTCCTAGAGCAAGCATTATGAGAAACTTTATTCTAATCTTAAGCATTAAGGAGCAACAAGTTACATCAATCATCATGCAAGAGAGCTTTCATAATTAATCTTATTTTGTGGTGTCATGTTGTTGCATCAAAACTTGAGGTTCCTATCCAAAGATCATTTCATTCATCAACATTATGAAGCTTGAGGTATAATCTTGTCAATTTGGCATTTTATTTTAGATTTAGCCTCTATTCTGCAAGAGTAAGCTATCTTTTCTAATCATCATTATTGCAGGGGGGGGTTAATTCCTACCCATGGATTGATTTAGGCAAGCCCCTCTACAACCCAACACCATTTTCTCTCTTATATAGCAAGTTAGATATGATAGAGAAGGATTGCATGTTTAGAAAATTTAAACTAGGACAAAGAGATTAAGACTTGGTACAAAAAACTTGGATATTATGGCTTGGCCACGTATTCAAACAAAATTTTGATAAAAATTCAAGGGCATGTTCTATGTGACATGCTAATATAGAATTTATTTATGATATCTACATCATACTACTTCAAGACTAGGTCACCTATCCACATTGTTTCGCACATTCATGCCCAAATTTTTGTGACATGTTCCTTTTGATTCCTATTTCTAGACACGTTCTTACAATTTTTATATACATTTTTAGCTTACTATTTATGCTATTTTTTCAATTTTATATCATTATACCTACTTCTTGTATTTTCTTATTCTATCTTATCTAATCATATCGAAATAGAAAATAAAGACAAATCTAATTCCATTGTACCAACATATCGCTAATAGGTCTTAATTTGGGACACTTGAGCTATTATTTCTTGTATGTTTATGTGAATGGGTTTTATTCATAGTCAGATTAGTGAACCCCATTCTACTACATAACATTTTGGTGACCCCGACACTTTTTACATTTGCATATTTTTGGTTGAGAGTTCTTAGATTTGATTTTTCATGATGAAATTCACAAAACATGATTGGTTTCAATTTCACACGTGATTATATTATTTAATAGTTATATTTATCAAAATCAAGTGTTGAATGGTGGTTTCTTTCACTGCATTTTGTTGGCATTGCTTCATTGCTTTTGAATTTATTGCATAATGATAGTTTCAAAGATGTTTCCTACATTCACTTCATTTCTTAAAGCTTTCATACATACTTCATGTTGCTATATGATGTCATTATTAAATATGTTCATAGAATGTTTAGATTTCATTAAAAACCTAGAGAAAGATTATTGTGGTCCCTTTGATAAACCTTTTAAAAATGATGTTGAGTGAATAATACTTGTACCTCTCATAGAGTGAACCTTAATCATGATGAAATAATTAATGCTCCTATTAATGATATCTCCAATGGAGATATAGCATTGAAGAGCAATGATGAATCCTCCTCTCATAAGGCCACTTTAGTGTGAGAGATAAATGCTTATGATGTTAATACAATTATTGACACCTCTACCACCCTATAACCTTATTATTCCCCTAACCATTTGTGAGGTAAGGAATAGGGATCCACTAGGTTTAACCATTCACATTACCTCACATTGGAGGATGAAGTTCCATTAGCCCAGATTCAAACCTATTGGGGTAGGAAAGAGTTGGACACTAATTGGGTGGGAAATTTTCATCCTTTTGTATATATTTAATTGATTTAGATAGCAAGGAATAGGAAAAGGACATGAAATTGGGAACTAATTAACATGAATAGAGAGTTATAAGTCTGATAAAAAAATAATAAACACAAATATGGGAACGAGAGTTAGAGAGGAATCTGTAGCTGAAATATAGACTCAAAATAGAAAGACTTATTTGCTTAGAACCATCATCCTAGTATTTCCAAACATGGTATCATCTACGAATCTAAAACCATAATGTCACTCTGATGCTTCCTCTGAAAAATCTCAAAAAAAAGCGTTGGACTAATTTGCTAACCATGGACTATGCACACAAAAGTTAGAAGCATCCCAATCACTTTTCAGGATTTGAATATTCTTGTTTGTGTATAGTGATGAACTATAACTGATTGAATGTTTGAAGATGTTAAGTTGATGATCACAGAGACATAAGAAATTTTATGCAAGACATTAAATCAGTTAATGTATTGTATTGTCATTAATGTCAACTTGATATAATCTGTATGGTCATGGACATACTTCTAAAAGACTTCAAAGAACTGATGAATATAAGTCAAGTATTCACAAAGTGACTATATACACCGACGGAGTGCACACCGATGGACAGAGTAAAAGAACAAAGTCACAGTGTTACTTGACGAGAAAAGTCATAGTGTTGCCCAATGAGAAAAGCACAGTGTAACTCGACAGACATAATTACAGTATTGCCCGACGAATAGAGATCCCAAAGACAACTGAAGTCACACTGATGGAATAGTCAGTTGTTACCAATGACTAATTGAAGTATTGACCGACATAACAAAGAGTTCAAAAATGACAAAATGCTTAGCTGTCAAGAGCTAAAAATAGACTTAACTGATACTTATCATTGTTTTAATTGACAAGATAAAGCTGGAGATAAGTAAAGGATTTAAAGTTGCTTTGTCCAGTTGGCAAGAAGATCTCTATGAGATAAAACTGGAGTTTTGATTTAAATCTAATTGGCAAGAATTGTGGATCACACCAAGATCAAGAAAGCCAAGAAACAGTAAAATCATGTCCATAAAGAGACAACCTAATTCATTACAAAGGTGGTGAAGGGGAGTGACAAGAGAATAGATGTTGAAGAGATTCTGAAGGAGAAGAAAGTATTCATTCAGACCTAATCAATCAAGCTAAGGAAAGGGCTAAATTCTACAGACACCGACAAACAGTGATACAACATCATAGAGAAGAACAATGTTGAGCAAAGGTATTGAATTGATAACATTGATCAGAAAGGTAATGCACTTACAATAGATCTAAAAATCTTCAATTCAAGTTGTATATGTGAACAGATCAATTTACTGTTTCAGTTTAACCATTGAAGCATCAAGTCTCTTAACCGAGCAGGACTTAAAAGTCTTTTGTAATTGAGATACATCCCAAGGAGTATCAAAA
>MU224875.1:1873429-1884854 GCA_018584345.1 Thuja plicata | reverse complement strand
ATCAAAGTGACCTTATGTCTAAATTACAGTTACTGTCACTTTAAAACTTAATAAACTATGAAATATTGACCCAAAATGAATGAAACCAATTACATCTTCTAGATATTGAAGTTACAAATATAATTTCGAAATAATTACATAGTTATCATATTTAAAAAAAAAAGTTATGCTGATCCAAGTGAAAGTCACTTATTAAAATCACAGTTTTTTTACACAAACCACTTTTCGAAGGAGAAGGAAAAATGAATTTTAATGATTTAAAAAAAAAAAATATATATTTAGAAACTAGAAAGAAAATGCTAAAAGACCCTAGTTTATATCATCTTCAAATTCCTTATAGTTTTGCGGCAATAGGTGTTCGAAAATGAAGTTTTTTCTCAAAATGTTGATCTCTGTGTCAAAGTTGGCCAAAAAGTGGGACACACTATTGTGGGACCACCCGATTAGTTCTTTTGGTTGGGTGATCAATCAGTGAAGATTACTAGGGAATTGATTCAAAAGGTAACCAGATTCAGTGCTACTAGAGAGGTATTGACGCTAAAGTCAACTAAGCATAAGGTTGTGGAACAATTGACACATTCATGATGGGATAAAAGAGCTATGATGGTACATAAAATATTAAAACCGGATGTAAAGTTTTCTTCAATGATATTGGGGTACAAAGTTTATCACAATAGTAGAATGAATTCCATCTCTGCAACTATCATACATATTTCTTAAGAGATGTTGATAGAAGATTTATAGTTTGACATATGTGTAATCATGAGGATTTAGCTATTGGAGAACTTGGAGAAAATCAAAAGGGATAAGTTGCAAATATTTAAGTATGTTTCCATGATTGTGCATGTATTTTTCTATTTGATGAATTTCTTTCTGGGAATCATGAATGTATCTTTGTAGAAAGATATTCCTATGCCATATAGATTTTGAATTTATACCTAATCCATAAGAAAGAGGTTATTGATGCCTTAATCTCAGGACATTTCAAAATGTTTTAGAAGAAAATGCAGAAAAGAGAGAATTTCGAAGAGCATACTGGAGAAGTATGCAGATTCAATACATTTCATGGTTGAGATTGATTAATGCTGCATGAAGGTAGTCATTCCTAGAAAAATGTGGATTCAACCAATGGGCTATGAAGTTGTACTGGAGTTGGATGTGTAGTATGTGGAAGAAATTCTTAAGATCCTTGTTGATTTGAATATAAAAAGGTTTGGTACCTACACTAAAAAGTATCAGGAGGCTCAGTTACAGTTAATAGAGAAGGCAAGGAACCAAAAGATCAAGAAGATTATTGATAATGCAGAAAAAAGGCTGGAATTACTAAAGAAGAGATGGCAGAAATTAGGAACAAGATAGAGGCATGGGCTACACCGATTGATGTTGAAAAGGAGGCTACTCCTCCTCCATCCATTCATATTCCATCTAGTGAGAGGAGTAAGAGGAGTGCAACCAGAGCTACATCTACACATGTAAAAACAAAATTTGAACTTGTGCTAAGGAGACCAAAGCAAAAGAGTACCGGTCCTAAAAGGAAGAGAGGAAAGATAGACAAGGATGATTCTTCCACTAAATTAGACCATTCAAAGAAGGGAGTAAGATTTGAAGGTGCTATTGCAGCAAGAATTGCAAAGGAGATACCTATGGGTGTAAGGAAAGGTGAGAATGTTGTTGATATGATATTGAATAAAATTGTTAATCATGGTATTTTGGTTGAATTCAAGAAGTACTATCAAGTATTTGATTAAGTTTAAAGAGGAAGATTAGAACAAGGTGTAATTACTTATTTTAAAAAAATCAGTAAAACACTGGTTGAAATAAAGGATTAGATACCTGATCATCCATATGCAAAATTGGAAGAGAGAAGATTAACAACTTTAGATGAAGATAAAAGGATAAGAGAGATAGTAATATCCAAGATGTGTCCAACAATCAGTAATAATGAAAGAAAATATTTACTTGAAGAATCAAAGAAGAGGCTTTTGACAAAGAGAATAGTAAGCATGATAATGGATGGAAAGATATATGAAATCATTGCAGAAACCGATGAAATTATCAGTAAGATGCTAACAAAAGTCAAACATGATGCACCTAAGAGAAAATATCCTAGAACTAAGAAGAAAGATGATAAATTATTCATTAAGGAACCTGATGTTTATATTGGTGGTGTGGTGACTACCCTTGATGATCATGATCAACAAGAAGAAGAGAAGGATCCAAATGATACTTCAAACATTATGTTCGAGGATGAATTAAAATAAATCATGACAAGAAAGGAAGTCATCGAAGATATACAGGTTGAGACTGAGATAGATAAGGAGATTGATGAACATGTTGATGTTATGGATACAAAATTTATTGTAAGTGAAAAGGTAAGAATGGATAATGTACCTGATATACCTATGATAGTAAGAGAAAAGGACAAGTCTGATAGGACTGAAGGAAAACAAGCTGAGACTACAACAAAATTGGAGGAATCAAGGCATGGGAAGACATAAACTGGTCCATCTTCTAGTGGAATCAAATAATTTTTGACAAGAGATTCACATGAATCACTTGGTTTGCAAAGTCCTATTGATCTTGAGAGCATGGAAGAATATGAACCGAGAAAAATAAAAATATTGGCTCAAGCTAAGGAGATAGAAAAATCCTTGAGAAAGAAGGAGAAGCAAAGTAAACTGTTGTTCATGGTAGTTGATGTAGTTTCAAGAACTTTACCTCATGTGCAGATCAATAAAGGTAATGTTATATAGGATCAATTAGAAGATTTGTCCATCAAGGGAGGAGATCTACATTCATTTAAGACTTCTTCTTCTTGTTCTTAAATCCAATATTGAGGCAAATTAGAAGCATCTATTACATGAGGTTTTGTCTTACATGATTTCCTTTTGGTTTTTGTGTTGAGTCAAGGCTATTGTATTTAACATATTTGATCTCATACTAAGTAAAATTTCATATACATGATATGATACATTTCCATTGTTAGATTCAATATCTTGTAGCATTTCCTTTATTTCAATTCAAGGTTAATTCCTAAATTGGGGCTTGACCAAGGCAAGCCCCTCCCCCAAAAATTTCCCCTTCTCTTTTGTGTGTAGGCGCAAGTTAGGAATGGAGATTTAGTTTTAGATCTAAGAACCCATTTAAGGGAACTTTCCAGATCCATTTTCTATTCTAGATTCTGACAGTATCGGGTATAGGTCGAACCTTCAACATATACCCTGACATTTAGTGTGCAGATTCCAATTACAAAGTTAGAAAGATGGTCCAGAGAGCTGCCCATATCCACTTTCTATTTCTAATTTTGAGTAGATTGGGTATAGGTCTAACCTTTTACCTATACCTGGGTATAGGTTGAACCACTTTCAACCTGTACCTAAAATGAAACATAAATTTTCAGGTTACTGAGTTGCAAATCACAGACTGTTGGATTTAGGTACCAGGACATTTCGGGACTCTGTCAGACATGATATCAACATTTGAACACCTTATTCCTCTTTTATTTTCAGGTGTGCATACACTATTTTCCTTATATATTTCATCTAGTTTACATGTTAGATCATATTTTTATTGTACCTTTCTATTATATTTTCTCTTAATCATAAACATAATATTTATTTCCACTTTATTCTATACATCACAAAGAATACCCCAAATCCACCCCCTAGCTTAGATCTTGCATTTGTGCCCTTGCATCCTTTGGGTTGTACAAATCAGACTTGGCTCGAGGACTAGATTTGGGGTCATTCAATGTATATGTGGCTTGGTGGTCTACCATTGATCATCATTTCACCTTATACAACTTGATTCCACCTTTTGTAGATCTACACCACTTCACAATTTTATCTGAAAACCTGCACACAAGGGGAAGAGAAATGGTATTTTTTTTTGTATAGGGGCTTGCCTCAGTCAAGCCCCTAGAGGATTAACCCTTCCCTCCAACAATAATGATTAGGAAATAAGCTTAATTTAAATTAATATGGTGAATATTGTTGGCAAGTTGACTCCTAGAGGATACATGACTTATTTTGTGTCATCATTATGGCAACAAAGTCATATTAAGTTTCTGTCAAATATAACTTAGAAGATAAAATGACTAAGTATGGAAAATAGGATAGACAGAGTTATACAACGATCAACACATCAACGCACGTGTGAGAGATCAAATCAAATTATGCGTGTTTAGATATATGTTCTATGTGATATATACATACTAAGTCTAGACACACGTGGTACAGAATGATGGTACAGACAAGTTACAGGAAGAACAGTACTACTGTAGTTTACGAAACAGAGCATGTAGCCGTATTCAATTTTTGGATCAGCGTGAATTGTTTTGTTGTGTAAAGGCCAAGCACCTTTGATTATATGTTTTTAATAATGTCTTTAGTATTATTGTAAACACGCTTAAGCCAATTTGTTTGGAAGCGTTGTGTATTATGTTTTTAGGGCCGACTATAGTCTTGTTTTGAGTTGCGTCTATTCGGACGTGAACATATAAATATGTAATGTAAATGTATATTACAAGTGTCAAAGAAAATGTATGAGAAAAACATAGAAGAGTAGTATAGTGAAGTCATTATGAGATAAAGCTCTTTAAGATAGTAAGAACATCAGTGCATAAATGGAACTGATCAGACAACAGTGTCATCACAACAGTTCATTTTTGTTAAAGTGTATATCAACTATCAGAAGGTTGTAGCCTTCACCTTATTTGGCAGTGAGCCAAACACCTTTAACAGGGTTTTGTAATAGACTCCTAATAGGGTCATTGTTCTTGGATTGTAAAGACTGCTCCTAACAGGGAAAAGGAACTTTAACATGTTCATTATACTAGTGCAATATTTGTGGGTACTAATTCCCACTAGGGTTTTCCTCTGATCAAGGTTTCCCCGTTATCATATCATGTGTTATGAGTTCTTGTGTAAATATTCAATGAATGTATGTTTGATTTATGTTTAAAGTGCTAAAATATAATTAATAGACAAACACTGATTCACCCCCCCTCTCAGTGTTTCTAACAATTGGTATCAGAGATTTGGTCCTCTGAAAGAAAGTTTAACCACTTGAGGAGATCACGGACTCAGTAGAAGCAAAACATCTGAAAAAGAATCTTGAAGCAACTCTTGAAGATCTTGACAGATCTGAAAAAGAAAATGAAGAACTTAGACTGAAAGTTGATGGCTCACAAATGCTTATCAAGAAATTGAGAAAATATTTGAAAGATTTTTCTACAAGTGATTTAGGGAAAATGGTCAAAAAGCTGAATGAAGAGAACATGTCTTTGAAAGACAAAATTGAAAATCTAGATGAATAGCTAACAGACAGTCAAATTGCTATTGAAGAAAAGATCAAAGAAATCAAACAATTAGAAGATGAACTTTTGCAAGCAAACATGAAAGTCTTGGAATTGGAGAACATAAAGAAAAAGATGGAATCTGAATTAACAGAAGCAAAGGATAAGATTGATAAATTCCACACAAGTTCTGATTCACTTCAATCTCATCTCTATGCACAAAAGCTAAGAGGTGACACTACTGGTCTTGGATATAGTGCAGCACAAGTTGAAATCAATTCATTGAAAGAAAGAAAGAAAGCACATGAAGCATCTTCAGAAGCAAAGAAAGTTGAAAATGTTGCAGAGACTAAAATAGATCCACCTAAAGGAGAAATCAAGCAAGTTAACATAACTTGTTATGCATGTAATAAACATGGGCATTTGGCAAGAGATTGCAAAAAGGTAAGACCTTTCAATGGTTATTGTTACTCCTGTAATAAATTTGGTTACAAGGCTATACATTGTAGAAAAAATCAAAGAAATCAGTCACAACACAATCAGAGAAATCAACCTCAAAGAAATTTGCAAAACATTACATATCAGATATGTAATTACAATGGACACACAACAAAGCAGTGCAACATGATGAACAAAAACATCAGACCTCCTATCATTTGTCACACATGTGGAAAGGCTGGACACATCTCAAGGTTCTGTAGATCTAGAACTAAAAAACAAGAGGATCCTAAGAAATCACTATTTGAAGAAGAAGGAGAAGTCAAGTTTGTTCAAGCAAAAGAAGATTCAAGAAAAAATTGGGTTGAAGTAAAGAAGGACAATGTAGAGAACAAAGTAGTTGATGCATCCACAGTGGATGCATCCTCTATTTCTGGTTTAATAGACCTTCTTGGTCCTAGGGGGAGCTATTCTAGCTCGGAACCCTTGCGCGGCTGGTATACTCACCTCTGAGTATGCGCCTATGGATCCATGGTTATGATCACATGATATAGTAGTATGCATACACACATTGTTTATAATACATTCAAAACAAAGTTTGAAACTCTCTGTGATAACTGCATAGGGTTGCAAACATTAAATGCAGTAACCTTTATAAAAAGATGTAAATGTTCAATCTTCTTCACATTTGCATTCAAGATTATAGAATTTGGAGAGCACAGGAGCATTGAGTATCAAAGCACGAAAGCACAACAGATTTGGTAGTTAAGTAAATGGATAAGAAGTTGGAACAAAACCCTAGCAGTCACGCCGTTTTGAATTATTGTGAAACCCTACTTAATCAAGTTCCAAGTAAGTATGGCAACCCCAGTTGTTTTTGACACTGCTGTGAGGAAGAGATTTTTCTTTAAGAAGCATCCATTCAAGTCCATTCTAGACGATGTTGAAGGAGCGTTCTCCAAAACTCCACTCAGAGTCATGCACGTGGAAGATATTTGCGCATACATCTACTACAAGAAGGAAATAGTAGGAGACAACAACATAGCCACTCTTATGGGATCCATGATTAAACTAGATTACTCATTCAAGGATGAATTTGTGCATCTGACTGATAACCCTATATTTGAGTACTCCAATGCGCACGAGTTTTATGAGCCAAAATGGGTGAAGATATTACTGAGTAGAATACATGATGACCTCTTCTAGATTGGTGAGGTTCTTGTCTGCATCACCTCTGACCTAATCCACAAATTAACTGGACTTCCTAAGACTGGACTAGTTCTTCCTACTGCTAAGGATGTCAAGAAGCAAGTTGAACAAGTTTGTTTATCAAGAAGTGACAAGCATGGTATGACAGTTGATCCTATCAAGGAAGATGACATAAAACTTCTAACTATGATACTTGGTTACAAGTTCTAGCATGCAAGAAAACTAAATAGTGTGTCAGTAGCCATAGTTCTAGCATCTATAAGGATGGTGAAGGATAACACTCAATACAATCTATGTGAGATATTGTGCGCTCAATTTATTGACAACATTCGAGTTATCAAGCATGACAAGAACAAGACATTCAGGTTTGGGTCTCTGATTATCTACTTGTACTTCCACATTGTTGGTAAGGTTGCAAATCTATACCTAGATAGAAGTAAACCTACAATGTCCCAGATTTCACTTAAATCCACATCAAAGAGCAGTGCAAAAGATGCCATGGACATGGAGATTAAAACATTCAGGATCAAAATGCATAAAAGGTTTAGATTATCCGAGAAGATAGTTGATAAATATAAGGAGACCATATGTTTCATGGTAGAAATAGATTGCACTTGTATGGAGGAAGTTGAACCTAGAACCAAATGGATTCACCCACTTGGTTATGAAGTGGAGGAACATGTGTTAGAAGGATATGCACAAGTTCTCTTGTCTGCGCCCAAAGATCTTAATGAGCCCAGGTGGGGCACTTACAGAGAGAAGACTAATAAAGTTGATTCTGTATTATACAGTGCTGATAACAAAAGGAAGGCATCCAAAATTACATCTATCATCCTAAGAGTTCATGGAATCACTCAAGAAGACTTAAATAAAGCCAAGGAAGCTAAGATTGCAAAAGAACTTGAAAAGACTGATGACATCCAGAAGAAGAAGAAAGTAGAGAGCACCTCTGTGCCCTCCACCACCATTGACCTAGACTCATCTCCACCTTCTATACCAAGAAAGAAGTCTAGAGGAAGAAAACAAGTGCCCACAGGTCACCCATCCTCAAGAACTACACGGAGCAAAGTAAGAAATACTCAAGCTCCTCTTGAAGTAGGATTCAGACCTAGTCTAAATGTCTTAAAGAACATGATTGTTAATGAAGGTAGACTATACACACTTGCTAAGGTTTATGACAATTATCAAGAGATAGATAAATTTGAGATACATTCTATGATCATCTCTCATATGATTAAGTTTAAGAAATCAGTCCTAGAACTCAAGACAATGATACCTGATAAGTTAAGGAACATACTGGAAATAATGAAGAGACATGCAATTGAGGAAGATATGAGCATAAGAGAAGAAACATTGGATAATCTTCTCCCTATATGCTCACATGATGAGAAGGCAATTTTCTTAGATCTGGTGAAGCCTCATCTAAGAACTAAGACAAGAACACTTCATATTATGAACAAGGAATATGAGTTAGTTGGGAAAGAGATAGAAAAAGATTTTGCACAAGTGTTTATGGATAGACACATGTATCCATCAATGGCGCCTACAACAAAGGTAACTCCATCTCCTCCCAAACAGGTTACAGAACCAGTGATTCAAAGTGCACCTATGATAGGTCCATAGGTTTCAATGCCATCAGTCTCAATAACTTCTGATGCAACAAAAGAATCGGAAGATACTTTTGTGATTGATGATATCAAGATATCCATGACAACATCTGACAATGACATGGACAAAGTTGATAAAGCATTTGTAAGCACTGAAGAGATGTGCACTGATGATACATCTTTACATCAAGATGAAGTTCCCTCCAAAGATCCAATAGACTTGAATGAAGAGAAATATACTCAAGATAATGAGACACCAGTCAAGGAGATACCAGTAAAGAGTGAATGCATGGATACCAGTCAGAATACTATATTCATTCCATCCACTTTACCATCTACTTCATTGTTGTCAAGGTTAACTCCTGACTCAGCAAGTCTAGATACGTGGGGAGAAGAATAATTGATGAAGATCAATGTTCTAGCTATGGAAAAAGCCAAAGAAAAATAGGTTATGAGGAACCCTCTCTTCTTGGAATCAGTAAACATCTTGAATGATCTAGTGCCTGCAGACAAGAAAGTAGCCAAAATTCAATCATTTGAAGATGTCAACAACATTCTAACAAGCTTCAAAGCACTTTATAGACCTAGTAGACTCTGCTACTAGAATTGAAGAAGACGAGTATAAAAATGAGAGATTGAATGAATTGGTAAAGAATTTTACCTTATAATTAAAATCCTTAAAGATTGGGCAATCTATATTGAAAGAGTTGGTAGCTAAAGGTAAGAAGGTTATAGCAAACTGCATGGACAAAGTGAAGTTCACCTCTGAACATATCAAAAAGATAGAAGAAGTAGAAATCACGGTGGACACTATTAGAAAATCAATTGAGACATCCACCCAAGACATGAACATCTGTAACAATGTCTATCAAGGATAGTTGGACAAATTTGAAAAAGAAAAATTGGAGATCAATAAGATAAGAATCAGGCAGACCCAACTGAGGAATGCTCTTGTGCCCTCGCTAGTAGTTTTGGAAGATAACATCAAACATATTTATGCCACCATTGTCACATATGATCAAGGTCCCTGCATGGATTTGATAAAGATGGAGAAGTTAACATATTCCCTATGCGCCCATCTCCAAATAGTTGGTGCAATGAAGGTATTCTGGCAAAAAGAGATCCAATCTCTTCAGATTGTGTACCCAGATGTTTACATGGAGTAAGTATCTAGAGACTTACAAGTTTTGGACACCTTTGTCATTAATGTCAAAGGGGGACTAATGTATATAGAGAATGTGTATATATGTTAAGAGATGCAATGATATACATTTATTTTGTGTGTTAAGTCATTTTGAGAAACTTGGCCACATTCCTTTGTTGCCATTAATGACAAAGGGGGAGATTGTTGGAAAGTTGACTCCTAGAGGATACATGACTTATTTTGTGTTATCATTATGGCAATAAAGTCATATTAAGTTTTTGTCAAAGATAACTTAGAAGATAAAATGACTAAGTATGGAAAATAAGACAGACAAAGTTATACAGTGATTAGCACATCAGCGCACGTGCAAGAGATCGAATCAGAGTATGCATGTTTAGATATATGGTCTATGTGATGTATACATACTAAGTCCAGACACGCATGGTACAAAATGACAGTACAGACAAGTTACATGAAGAATAGTACTACTATAGTTCAGGAAATAGAGCATGTAGCCGACTTCAGTTTTTGGATCAGCGTGAATTGTTTTGTTGTGTAAAGGCCAAGCACCTTTGTTATATGTTTGTAATAATGTCTTTAGTATTACTGTAAACATGCTTAAGCCAATTTGTTTGGAATCATTGTGTATTATGTTTTTAGGGCCGACTATAGTCTTATTTTGAGTCACGTCTATTCAAACATGAACATATAAATATGTAATGTAAATATATATTACAAGTGCAGAAGAAAATGTATGAGAAAGACATAGAAGAGAAGTATAGTGAAGTCAGTATGAGATAAAGCTCTTTAAGAGAGTAAGAACATCAACGCATAAACAAAACTGATCAGACAACAGTGTCATCACAATAGTTCATTTTTGATATAGTGTATATCAACTATCAAAAGGTTGTAGCCTTCACCTTATTGGGTAGTGAGCTTAGGCAGTGAGCCAAACACCTTTAACAGGGTTTTGTAATAGACTCCTAACAGGGTCATTGTACTTGGATTGTAAAGACTGCTCCTAACAGGGTAAAGGAACTTTAACAGGTTCATTATACTAGTGCAATATTTGTGGGTACTAATTCCCACTGGGGTTTTCCTCCGATCAAGGATTCCCCATTATAATATCATGTGTTATGAGTTCTTGTGTAAAGCTTCAATGTATGTATGTTTGATTTATGTTTAAAGTGCTGAAATATAATTAATAGACAAACATTGATTCACCCCCCCTCTCAGTGTTTCTAACAAATATATCACATTATTTTACATTAAGATTGATGATATTGATGAAAGATAATGCTCTTTGAACAAGATGTCCCAATGTTGACGTAATAACATGACACCTCAAAATAATATCAAATATGAAAGTTCCTTGACATGAAAAATATTATAACTTGTTGCTCACTTAATGCTTAGACTGGAGAATTTCACCAATAACACTTACTCTAGAATACTTGTGGATGATTGAGGATGAAAAAAATGAAGATAGGAGGCTCTTATATAGGGTTACCAAGGTATTTCATAAATTAGATCGACCTTTAATGTGTTGAGATTGATGAATGTCAATCTACCCAAGAACACCTGCATGCATAGCTATTACAAACAGAATGAAACAGACAGAAGAGAGAGGGATTCAGAAAGCTATGGCGGCCGATAGGCCAGAGACTGAAAAAGCATGTTGCAAGAAATAATATTCTATTAACAACAATGAAATGATTTACAATCTCCTTA
>MU224875.1:1855959-1872766 GCA_018584345.1 Thuja plicata | reverse complement strand
AAAAGTAGATGCGCCTATAGTGGCAAATGCATCAGAATCCCCCCATGGCACTTTATAACACAGTGCGGGTACAAAGACTGAACCAGGTGTGCAAGATCCAAGAAAAGTAGAAGAGGGCACTTTATCTCAGTGCGTTTACAGAATACAGATACATCAGAATGAGCATGCAAGCTCAGCAGTCAAAAAGAAGAGTGCACTATTAACTCAGAGGAAGAGATCCCCGGACCTGTAGAACCAAGCACACCACCAGAGGGCATAAACAGCATAACTCGGAGGAGTGAAAACCTGGAGCAGAATCTGGAAGAAATACCTCTGCCACTGAATAGTACACAGAATCAGCTTTCCGACGATATCTTGTTTGTCGAAAAAGGAGTCCGGATGAGCCTGATATGACTCCCTGAAGGCAAAGCAAGACATCGGACTTCAACAGCAAAAAACGCTGTCAAAATGGTAGAACCAAAACCTCTAACCTCTGCCATCAGAAATTTCTTGGAAACAGATTTCTGACGGTATATGGAAGTCAGAAAAATACCCCCGTATGCTCCCTGTAGAGCGAAAAAAGCCCAGGTACCCCCATAAAAGCCTCAGAAAAAAACTTAAGCCCTCGGGGGCTAAAAAAAACCCCGGCCCCTGGGCGCATGGCGCGCAGGGGGCTAAAACCGGGCCCGTGGTCTTTCATATGACCGCTCGCAGTGCTTAAATGCCCGCGGGGGCTTACAAAACAGCCGCCGCCCGTCGGAGCGGAGCGGGGGCGGAGAACCCTAGCGAAGCGGTGAGAACAGTGAGGCGGGGGCCGCTGAGGCGGCGGGGGCCGCCGGGCCGCGCAGTGCGGCGGAGGCGGAGCAGGGGCCATCGGGGCCGGGCGGTGGGGGCGCCGCTGAGGCGGGGTTGCAGAGAGTGGAGCCCGGGGGCGGTGCGGGCCGTTGAAAGAAGAGGGCCGCGGAGCGGCAGACGGGTGCCACCGGCGGTGGCCGAGCCCCGGTGGGGCGGTGGCGGCCCCCCGGTGGCGCCTTTTAAAACCACAGCACCCGTTTGAATTAAAACCAAAAAAACATTAAAAGCTAATGTTTTTTTTAATTTTTTTTCGAGAAGCGTGCCGTACGGCCCTTGGAGGGCACGGAAAAACTCTCAGAGGCCCCTGTAACCAAAATGGTCGAAATTTTATATGATTTCGACTCTCCCAGGCCTTCTGGACGCAATGGCGGAGTCCGATTCGGCTCAAAAGGCTCTAAAAAATAGAGACCCCCCCAGAATCACAGAAAAATGCCAGAAAAGCCACTGAAGACGTCAAACCCTCTGCGCATCAACAGAGCACGAACAGCTGACAGCAGGAAAGCTCTGATACCATGTTGAGATTGATGAATATCAATCTACCCAAGAAACACCTGCATGCATAGCTATTACAAATAGAATGAAACAGACAGAAGAGAGAGGGATTCAGAAAGCTATGGCGGCCGATAGGCCAGAGACTGAAAAAGCATGTTGCAAGAAATAATATTCTATTAACAACAATGAAATGATTTACAATCTCCTTACGAAATACAAAGCGGACAATCCTTATAAAGGATTCCGAAACCCTAAAAAGGGAAACTAACAGAAATAGAAACTACCTAAGATTAGCTTAAGCAAACTAGAGTGAATAGGGAAGTTACTAATTAGATCATAATGATTTAAATTAGTAACCCCGATAGACTATTACTCTAACATAATGGTCATATACAAAGATCAATATTGAATAAAACTAGAAGGAATCAACATATTATCATATTCAAAATTGGGCCCATTTTGGAGGGACTATGGTGCTTAGTGCCATAGTCCAACCAAAAAGGGTTGTATTAGCAGAAAATGTAACAAGTGTGGCTTAGGACACATGATTTGATATCCACACTAGTAGATGACAATAGTTTAATAGTGAAAGGGTCATAAATAGCCTTGGAAAGAGAAAGGATGAGACACAATAAGGCAAGGATACATAAATAATCTTGACATTATAAGGGGTTACATTTCTACACCATCAACATATTTTAAAACAAGATGATGTTATGAATTTCCTTAATGATATGTCACCTTACATTACATTGAGCGGGATGAAACTTTACATGACGAAGACACTTCTTACCAACCTAGTAACTTAATTCAGAAGGAATTTTATTTCTAAAGTGGACATGAATAATGATGATAGAAAAGATTTTCATCCTCCTACAAGAATCCCATTCCCTTTATCTATTTTGTTACAACCTACAAAATTTGCAAAAAAATAGTCTAGCATTGCCTGCTTGAAAAACCATAAGACATAAATTTTATTGTTCCTTCAATTTGGCTTTATTATGTTATTAATCCTCCTTTTAATGATCATGTGTGTAAATTTCAAGTTCTATAATACAGGTCGTGTCAAAAGTTTTCTCACTATATTATGTCTTCATTTTCCTATCGGCCTAAAGTTTTAGAGTTAATATAACTTTTATATCATATTTGTTCGAACCCTTTAGTTCCCCACATCCTAGTAAACAACTTGTTCTGCGTTTGTCACTAAGTGAACAATTGTCATTTTAAGCGTTATGTCCATCAGAGTAACTCCATTGTGTTAGTGGGAGCATTTTCAAGTCCCATCGATCCATTGATAAACTATGCAGTCTCAAGCCTAAAGAACAAATTAATATTGATGATACCTCTCTATATTTAAGGGAACCCTTTTTGGTCCCATCGACCCACCGATGAATGTAGTCATAAGCAACTAATAACGAAGTATATCAGTGGGATTTTTTTACATCGATGAGAGCCTTTTTGAGTCACATAAATCTATCAATAAGGTACACAATCATAAACAAGGAGAACATAAAATATTGAGGTAACTTATTTGCATCGATGGGAGCATTTGCAAGTCCCATCAATGTAATAATAAAGGGTGCAGCTATAATAAATAAAGATTGAGAAACATCAATGGAACTTCTCTATATTGATGGGACTGATTTGACCAATCCACCATCTCAAGGAAGATTTTGGTGTGGTGGACCCAATGCTCTTCAAGGAGACTTAACATATTGATGAAATAATATTTATCTTCCATCGATCGAAGGAAATGAAGGAAGTGGAGGCCTAGATGATAGCTAACTTGGAAAGTACAGTTCATTAGTGGGACATAAACATGTCAATGGGAGCTTTTGTATTTCTTTCAAATCCCTCGACCTCGTCTAGTGGGTATGTCACATTGGGATGAAATATCAAACCCTACCAATAGTTGTCAATCTTATAGATCGATGGTGGGGATTTCAAACCAATAAATAGATCTACTTACAACTATGGCACTCACATGAAGAAGTATTAATGAGCAATATTTGATGAATTATGAGCCTAATTTTGTCTCAATTGTGATTTCAAAGTTTTTGTGCATCTAAGAAGAAGTGAAAACAAGTTGTGAAGGTGCTTAATAGAATAATACATGCCCACAAAATGTTGCACAATAAATGAAAATTCCATTGAAGTAGTAATATCTTGAGCTCGTATTGATGTTATAATTCAATCTTTGTTTAAATAAATCTATGAATTTCATTATAGAGTACAATGGTTATTTCTTGGTGTGATTATAAGGTTGAAGAGAAGGATTATGTGCTCGCATTGTGAAAATTTAGTTGTGTTGTCGGAATTCGATTGCAATGGATAGTTCTTCTAAAATCCATCCTAAGACTAAACCTAAAAGAAAGAAGGAATCCAAACATGAAAATCATGACCTAATTGGTCAAATAGTTGGCTCTGTGGCAAGGCCAAAAATAACTTTAAGTTTTAACCCTAATGCAGAGAGGTTAGAAGATCACCAAAGACACTTAGGGGATGTTTGGACACCGTAGTGAGGGTATGATTTGTTTAGGTACTATTACAGAAAGATATAAAGAGAGAAGTATGCGTGTAAAATCTGGAGACTAAATATTGCAAAATTGGTCGTGCCAAATGAATTTTTAAATGTGGAACTAAAGAGGGAAATTTTAAGAGATATGATCCCAAAACAAGAACTATCTACTCTACAGAAGGATCTTCATTCATCCCTATAACAAGGGATTAGTTTTGTAAAGTGTTTAAGCTAGAATCTAGTGTGGATTTAAAACTAAACTTAAGGGATATTCAGGTAGAATACCAGAGACTGGACAATGATTATAAAATGTGGAAGTTTCCTTTGCATAGACCCAGTGATGAAAATGACAAGCCGAGTGTTTTTGCTGACGGGGAACAACCACCATTTTTAGTTAGATTATTTGAGGAATATTTTTAGTACATCTATTATTCTATGTGTTAGGTATTAGGTCTAGAAGCTCACACAAATATGTAAATCATTTTGATGATATTGGTTGTTGACATCCATAGCCATGATGTTATACCTTTTGACTATGTAGAATACTTAGCTGTAGAGATTAATAAGAAATTGGTCTCAATTAAGGAAATGATGAAATCATCCATTTCAAATATTATTCACTATTAATGCATCTTAGTCTTGTACAATATAAAATGAGGATCACATAAAAGGGTCAATTTCCCCAATTCATATGGCACATTGGAATACAAAACCACCTCAAGAGGAATATGATTATCACCACTTGAAAGATGCCAATGTGATATCTGTGTTTAAAGGGTTTTTATTCCTTTGTTTCTTATATTTGAGAAGGAGATGAATGCTATTGACATACAAGCGACTAGATAAGTGCAGATATGATCTAATATAGCTGAGAAAAATGATATAAAAGGGTCTGGAGAAGAATTAGAATACACCTAGAAATAAAATAGGAGAAGTGAGTTTTTAGATCTGAATTTGTGATTATCAGAATCTCAAAATGACCTATAACTGTAGATTTGGGACCTGAAGACTATAACCTAACTCTCTACCAAATTTGAGTTGAAAATGCAAGATATAAGGCAAAACTTGTTCTATTTATGGCGACAGAATGCCAATGAGATTGTGTACCAGGCAATTTTGATTGAAATTTTTTGTGTCTCTTCAACTACGTCTGATCTTCTGGAATCCCATCCGGTGGCTCTGTAACCTGTTTGTGCACACATAAAAATAGGGAAGAAGGTTGGATAAAGAGTTTTTCCTTAATTAAACCCCTATTTAGGAACTAACCTTGAAAATGAAAGAAAATTTCATAAGGAAAGATGAAATACAAACTAGATCTTAATTGTAAATCACCTTATACCTTGATGATGCAGTGCCTCTTTAGACGTGATCACAAATTTTGATGTAATAGCTTGATATAAAATTAAATCATGAAAGAAATTCCTTGAATGATGGATATTTTAGTTTTCCAATAATGCTTGATGAAGAAGAAGAATGCTCTGAAGGATTGAAGGCTTGGATGTTCAATTGTAGAAGAGATCTTCAATTTTGATTTTCTTGCTTGTTCACGAATACTTGAAAACTTGACAGTGAATGATTTCACTTGATAATGGATACCAAAATGAGGAGAGATAGGGGTTTTTTATACTCAATCCATCATTTTAGGGGTTGAAACTCGAGCAAGCTGAGTACAGAAGCAAATCTTTGACAAATACCCCATCATAGGGCCCTGGGCTAAATTTGAGCCTAATTCCTATGGGACAGAATGACAATGGCATATTGTACTAAGAAAAATGAGCCAAATTTTGTAGTGTGGGTTTTGGACAGTCAGTAGGTGCAGGATTTTTGGGTACAACTCAATCCAAGGTCGAAACAGGTCACAAAGGCCAAAAATAGGGCTATAGGGCCTAATCAATGAGATGAATTATTTGATTGGAGTAAAAATAGGGGATCACACTTAAAAATAAGGGATAATATAGATTTTTGAAGAAATTTAATCGATAGAGGACTTGTAATATTAATTTGAAGGTCCAATAAGCGTTAGGAGAGTGTGAAATCAATGTGGGAACCCATACATACTAAAATGGGTCTAAAATGAGCACCTAATTAAGGGTGATTACTTTTTAGGATGATACATTTATTCCCCACTTTAGCGGTAGGATGAATCCACCTCATGTTGATGGTAAAGTAGAAGAAAGAGAGAGAGAAAGATGAGAATCGTGGAAAAACTACAAAGAGATAAGATATTACTAGTTTTAAGGACATAAACCCCCAAACAAGCTATCTTAACTTGTATATCCATATGCAAGGACACAAAAAACAAAAAAAAAATCCTAAAGCTTACTAAGATTCCAAGTAAGCTAGTTAAAGAGAGCTCGCTAAAGAAATATATCAACCACTAGCATCATGCTTAGAAAGCAATTGCAAAAGCACAAGTGTTCACCTAAAAATAGCAAGAGCACACATCAAAAATAAGATAAGACTTCATGCTTCAATCAAATAGAAAACTGTGTTATGATATGAAATCATGGAGGATAAAGAAATACAATCATGGATGACACAAGCTAGCTATTTGTGTTGCACTAGGTGATTCATGAAAGAGAGATAAGAAAGAGAGAGAGGAGGGGGAAATGGTCTAGAAAATTGTATTATGTTAGTTCCACCCATCAAGAAAATATATAGAGGGAGTTTATGGTCTAGCACTTGCTAGTTAACTCATGAAATATTATGCAAATTAGAGGTTGAATTGTCTAGAAAAGTGTGTTATTCTAGTCAACCGAAAATGATAGGTCAAATGCTCTAGCAAAATATGTTATGCTAGTCAATCAATCCTAAAAATGTACATAAAGGGGAGGTCAAATGGGATAGAAATCTAGGTTATGCTAATTCAACCAATCCTAAGGACAACCAAGGAACACATTATATCCAAGGAAATCCACCAAAAATGTATAAAGGAGAGTGATATGGCCCTAACAAGTTGTATTATGATAGTGTACTCTACCTAAAATACTTAAAGTAAACAAGATATTTGCAACAAGGAGGCCATATATTCCCTCCTTAATATGGAAAAAGAGGACTATTTTGACATCTTAAAAAAGAGAGAAACAAGGACAGAGCACCTTTAACACAAAGGAGGTATCCCACAAGAAACACCCAGTCCAAGCCAAATAGATCACAACTCTTATGAGGTCAAGGAAGGGACAAATGGAAAGAGGTATCATGAAAGAAATGTAAAAGGGATCCTTTTGAAGGATTTGAAAAGATATTAGGAATAAGAAGGGAATAATTCAAACCTTCCCCATTACTAGGTAAAGCGATTCTTGAGGAAGGATGACACACTTTTAGACCCCAGGGTAAGTGATTTATTTACCATGGCTACCCAATTGCCAACAATGAAAAGGTTATGATCAATGATACATATCTCTTGCATAATAGAGAATCCCCAATGTAAACAAAAAATTACATGTAAGATTGGATGTCATAAGAGAAACAAATACCACTTAATGGATGGAAAAGTGGATCCTTAAGAGAAGGATGAGAGATATTGAAAATACTATCCTTCTCCCCCAAGCGTAGAGACAAGAATAAAATTAAGAAGGACTATTATGATACTCGCAAAGTATGATCACACTATACATGACAATGAGCCCCCAAAGGATATGCTAACAATGTCACATAGTTTGGAGCAAAATAATAGGAACTTAAATGTTATTTAAAGAAAATAGTATTGAAAATTAACTCATTGCGAAATGTTACGTGAATGACATCATAATCAATGAGTTTTTGAATTTTGTGATTCGAAGCTTGACATTCATTAGTAGATTGGTAGTGATATCAATGATACATGAAAAAAGGGTGATTCACAAGATTTTTAATATGCTTCTTTTTTGTTTAGGTTGAGTAATCAACTTAGCGCAAAGAAGGTTAGGCAAAATGACTTCTTGATTAAAGGCAGACATAAAATAAATGTTAGAAGGTAAAGGAGTTGACAAAGGAGGGGGTTTGAGACTGAATCCCTTCATGAGTTTCTAACGAGTCTCAAATATTTGTTGCATACATCCTAAACCATGTTGAAGATAAGCAGTTGAATTATTTTGAGAATCATGCTGGACAAATGACATACCAGATCCTCTAAAGAGGCTTGTGTAGTAATTAGGAGATTTGTACTCACCCGTAAAGGATGGTGTAAATTATAATGACCCCCAATCATCATATAAAAGGGAACTAGTAGGAGAAGAAGTATCTTTAGGGGGATAATCTGTGGTTTTTTTAAATGGTGTAGGAATATATGAAAATCAGTTTTAGTTTGTAAGATATTTTGTATCTTATCATCAACAACAAGGGTATACATGATGTTGTTATAGATGAACTTCACTTTGCAGTGAAGTGTTGAAGGAACATCATGTATAACATGTAGCCATGGTCGTCCTTAGAGAATATTATAATTAAGAGTATCAGGTATGACATGAATAGGTGCGGGTATAATAGCAAGACATAACTTAATACAAAAAGTGACAATACCCAAGGTTTGTTTAGCAACATTGAAAAAGACACAAATAGGAATAAAATCAAGTTTGATTAAAGAAACATTCACATTTATCTTGTGTAGCAAGTTGATGCCACAAACATTAAGTCCTGAGCCATTAACAATTAAAGTTCTTCAAATAAGATTACCATTGATAAGGATAGAAACCATAAGAGAATCATGTTGATCTTGAATTTCCTTAGGAGGCAACTCATCTTTAGAAAACACAATTTGATCTTTGTTATTGGTCACATTAATGCATTATAATATGGAAGTTATATTGTCTTTCCTAGGAGGTTAGACAGTCACATTTCTTAGGGCTTGTTGTAATGCTTCATGATAAGCAGGAAAAGTTTGAAGAAGCTCCCAAAGGGATATCTTGGTAGGAGTAGCACAAAGTTGTTCTACTAAATCCTAGTCCTTTCCAAGACTTTGAGGAAGATGAGGAGAAGAAGGTAGCACTGGTTGAGAATCAAGAAGAGAAGGAGGAACAATTGAACTTGTAGGTTTTTCTATTAGTTCTTGTGTTATAAGTGTGGGAAACCACATGATAGTCAGGTTGTTGAGCACCTTTCACCATAATGACCAATTTATTTTGAGTTTGAGGGTAATATTGATGAATATGGACAACCCCCTTAGGATTTTCACTACCCAAAACATTGTAAACATTGACTTGATCAAGCTCTTGATTGTTCATGGGTTCATCACTAGAATGGAGAGTATCAAGGAAAGTAGTAATGCTATTATCCTCTTCTTTCAAGGTGTTATCATGAGTAAGAGAACCTTTAAAATCAGGTTTAGGGATTTCCATCAACGCTTCATCTCTAAAAGGGATGCCAATAAGAGAGGGTAAGGTAATATTAAGAAAGGTATTTATAATGTCCTCCTCTTGTTCCAAAATATCCTCATAAAGGGGGCATGTCTTAGGATAAGGAGCAACATCAAGCATGAATGTGTCATCTCTAAAGGGAGTAGAATAAATCTTAGCCACAATATCATCCTTTTTTTTAAGAAGGTTGCTTCGTGAGGGAGATAATAGTCAACATCATTATCTAGTGGTTCATCCCAAATAGGAAGATCATTGCGAGTAGAAATCACACAAACTTTAGGAGAAGGATAACTACAATTAATTAAAGCTTCATTCCTAAAGGGAAAGTCATGGAAATTAATAGAAGAAGGTGTCACAAGGGGAATTACCAAATTGAAGAAAGATATACCCATGGGGAAGCACATATCAAGAGAAGAGTTAACGTTAATCTTCAATGCTTCTCCCAAAAGAGAGAGTTTATTGAAAGAAGGGTTAAAAAAATCTTCTTGCACTAATATGTCCTCATGGAGAGGAGGGTCCTTAGGAGAGGGATAAAGTTGTAAAAGAGAGGCTAAGCTAGTATCACCTTGAGAAAATATATGAATTATAAAACTAATTGAAAAGGAAAATATACATGAAACAACATAATTTTTATTTTTTATTTTTCATTTTTCATTAATGCAAATACATAAAATGCAACAATTTAATACATACAAATCTAAATGCACAAAATATAGCAACGATATGGTAGGAACAATGCATACAAATAAGATACAAACACCAAATCAAAGTGGAAATGTCTTGCAAGGAGGATCTAACCACTAAAATAAAAATTATGTAAGAAGAGTCAGGTTCACCAAAATGTATAATAGGTGAACCTATAAGCACATAAAGGGAATATAACACCAAAATCAGGATGAAAATTTAATGAGTCAGGTTCACCAAAATGTACAATAAGTAAACCTATAAGCACATAAAGGGAATCTAACACCAAAATCAGAATGAAAATGTAATGAGTAAGGCTCACCAAAATGTACAATATGAAATGGGGATCACATAAAAGGGTTGATTTCCCCAATTCATTTAGTGCATTGGTATACAAAACCAGCTCACGATGAATATGATTAAGACCACTTGAAATATGCCAATGCAATAACTTTGTTTAAACCATTTTTGTTCCTTTGTGCCTTAAAATTTAGGAGAGGAATGATATTGACATACAAGAGACTAGATAAGTGCATATTTGATCTAATCCAATCGAGAAAATAGATGTAAAAGGGAATGGAGAAGAATCAGAATGCACCTAGAAATAAAATAGGAGAAGTGAGTTTTCAAATTTGAATTCCCGACTGTCAAAATCTCGAAATGACCTATAACTATATATTTGGCACCTGAAGATTGTAACCTAAATCTCTGCCAAATTTGAGTTGAAAATGCAAGGTACATAATGAAAATCGTTCTATACCAGACAATTTTGATTGATTTTTTTTAGGTTTCTCTGACTGTACCTAATCTTCCCGATTCCAGTTGGGTGGCTTCATAACCTATCCCTACACACAAAAAAATGGGAAAGATGGTTGGATAAAGGGGTTTACCTTAGTTAAACCCCTATTTAGGAATCAACCTTGAAAGTGAAAGGAGATTACATAAGGAAAGATGAAATCAAAACTAGATCTTAACTACAAATCACATTATACCTTGATGATGCAATGCCACTTCAGATGTGATCTCAAATGTTTATGTGATAGCTTGATCTAGAAGGAAATCATGAAATAAATTCCTTGAAGGATGAATATTGTATTTTGCTAACAATGTTGTATGAAGAAGAAGAATGCTTTAAAGGATTGAAGACTTGGGTATTCAATTATAGAAGAGATCTTGAATTTTGATTTTATTGCTTGTTCATGAATGCTTGAAAACTTGATAGTGAATTATTGAACTTGATAATGGATACCAAAATGAGGAGAGATATGGGGATTTATACTACATCCATCATTTTGAGGGTTAAAACTCAGATAGACCGACTTCAAAAGCAAATCTCCCATAAATACCCCATAATAGGGCCTTGGGCCAAATATAGGCCTAATTCCCAAGGGCAGAATGCCAATGGCATTTTGTACCTGAAAAAATAAGCCAAATTTGGGATTGTGGGTCCTTGACAGTCAACAGGTGCATGATTTCTTGGCACAAATCAATATGAGGTCGAAACATGTCACGAAGGCCAAAAATAGGGCTATAGGGCCTAAGTGATGAGATGAATTATGTGATTGGAGGAAAAATAGGGGAGAACAATTAAAAATAAGGGATAACCTTGAGTTTTGAATAAATTGAATCAATGAAGGACTTGTAATATTAATTTGAAGGTCCAATAAGTGTTAGGAGAGCGTGAAATCAATGTGGGAACCCATACATACTAAAATGGGTCTAAAATGAGCACCTAATTAAGGGTGCTTACTTTTTAGGATGGTACAACTCTATATAATGGACATGAAAAGGGAATGTGGAAAAATAAATTATGAGTGGGAGATGAAGATGAGAATCAGAATATGCAACATGTTCAAATGTGGATTGCTATCTGGGATAACAAATGTAATAGATCTCATTATTTATTTTTTCAAGAATTCTTTGTAACACAACTATAAATGCAGTCCGATAATCCTTGGGACTATTATTTTTCCATTGCCATTAAGATGTTTTGAGGCCTAAGGATAAGGAGAAAAAGGTGCAGATTAATCATAATTAGGGAGATTGTGTTGAGCATTGTTTTTACACAAAGCAACAATTAGGAATAAGTGATGCAAATTCCCCTCTTGAAAGAATAATGAAGTTACTCCCAAGGTTCTCCATGGTTGTGGTATAAATTCTTGGAAAGCTCAATTGAAGATAAATGTGAATGTTCATAAGGAGGCCTTTGCTGGTATGATTCAAACTCAGGCTGCAAAACAAACTTTAGCACTTTTTGTATTTTCTCGATTTTCAATGTATGCAATTTCATAACAATGTAAATCTCTTTTAAATCTTACGATGATTTCCTATCTTAACCAATTTCCAAAAAATATAAAAAGATTGAGGAACAAGAATTATAAGAAAATTTGCTGGAAATGAAATCTAATGAACATAAATCATTGTTGAATCACGCTAGTGAATTAAATGATGAAAAAATAGAAACCCTCAAAACATGAATAAGATGAACTCACAATTCCATGTTAAGTAGATGCAATCTTTTGAAGAAAATTTACCCAGATGCAAGATTTTTCAAAACTCATCAAATCATGAAGCCACCAGATGTACGCACACACAATACAAATTTATCTTTAAACCAATAGAAAAAATATTTCCAATTATTCGTCACAATAAGATGAGAAAATAATGATAAAATCCCAACTAATTGGACGTAGATACATTCACAATAAAACACAGTTGGCTCTCTGAAATAAATGAACAAGCATGCACATATTCATAAATTTTGCATAGATAGTAGAAGAATCACACCATGAATGAAGCACCATCAACATATAGCTTTATTGCATAAAAAATCTGACCCTAATTATCTCTTTAATGAAATATATAGTGCTTCCACTTGGAAAATTAGAAACTCGTAACTAAGATTTCATCTACACAAAACATGACGTAATAAAATTAAATATGTTGTTTAATAATGAAAAAATACTCCTAAAATGATTTCTAACAAGTTTGCATGGATTCCCATCTGTGTGTACATAAAAAATATGCAAAATCAGACTGGAATCAGACCCTAAAATGTAGTAAGTCAAACTGTAGTTCCACCATTCCTTCTTCTTGTTTGCACACGGTTTGATCTTCACTTTGATATTCACGCCCAAAATGCATAGATCTAACTGCTCTTTTGACTTGTAACTAGTAGAATACCCCTTGAATTGCAAAAATGACCTCCATATTTCATGTAATCTACCCACAAAATAATTCTATATGAAAAATGCGACTGAAAAATGCATGCCCAGGAATTTAGGGGTTGAAGATCCCTGAAAAATGTAACTCTACAAAATGACTAAGTCCAAAAATTTGACGACCCTAGATTTTCGGGGTTGTGGACCTCCAAAAAATGCATGATTGAAAATTGGCTAAGAATAAAAAATGTCTGAAGTCTACAAAAAAGACTAAGTATCAAAATGACACTTAGTTTTCTAGAAGAATGTTTGCGTGAGCCTTGTGAAGTCTCTCTATGATCTCCCAGACTTCATCAAAATTGGGAAACTCTATGGATTCTAAATGTTTTTTCTACCTTTCTCAGAATGAGGTGAGTTTTGAACCGAACACTTGGATCTCCTCTATGTGCTCCATTATGTAGTTCATGTCGTCTTTGAAGTAAAACAACTATTGCAAATCTTCTTGTGTGTTTACCCCAGCTATAATTCTGACAAACTGTTGGAAAATGTTCTTTGTGGAATATAACTTTTGTTTATTATCATCTTCATATGACTCCAAGTCCATTCCATCAAAGAATTTCTCTATCTCCTCTACCCACAACATAACATCTTTTCTCATCTTTTCAATCTTTTCCAGGCTTTTCTGGTAGCCTTTAATGGCGTCACTAATGATAGTGACTCACCAAGATTTGAAATTATTGCTTTCTTATTATCTTCAAATCTTGAAGTGCTCATTTCCATTGTTCTATCTTATCATCAATTCCTTTCTCTCCTTCCATCAGGTCAATGAGTCATGTTACTTCAATGAGGATTATTATGAAATGCTTCAAAACAATACAGATGGTCTCAACTCTAAATTTCTTAATCCAGACCTCCAATCTATATATGCTTTTACAAAAGGGTTTAAAGATTTAGGGGGTTCTCTCTTCTCAAGTGATTCTTGTAATACGACCTCTGGATGATCTTGGTCAATAGGACCTACTATCTTGGTTACACAATCCTTCAAAGTTGTTATTTGTGCTTTGAGACCCTGAATTTCAATCTCATCTTGGTCGAAATACTTAAATAATTGTCGCAACCCCAAAGTAGTCAGTGCCTTACCACCTTCACGGGTGGGTTCTCCTAAATCAACCTGCTCCATTATATAGTCTTATGGAGTTATCTCTGTAATGCTCGTCATAGGAGGAGGTACTGCCACTTAAGCTTTCCATCGACCACTATTATCTTGTGTCACGTATGAAATCCTTTGAGCAATTTGGCTAGATTCTCCCTTGTGGAAAGTTTTCCCTAATGTAGGCATATCGACATCCTCTTCTTCAACATATGTTCTTTTTCAGGGTTGAATTTCTTTTTCCATCTAGATGGGCTTAATAGAGGTTGTTAATGGCTCATATGGCTCTATATTTAGGATGGACGTCCCTCCATGATCCCTTTCATACTCTTCTTCTTATCCATATTCCCCTCTTTCCAAAGCCTCCCTTATATCTAAATTCTCTAGGGTCTCCTCTCTTTATTCTTCTTCACATTCAACATATTGTTGTTCATGCTATGTAATTCTATCTTTTCCTGGAGGCAATGAAGGAACCTGTTGTTGTTGTTCTACCTATTCCCGTGTTCCTAATTTATCACATATATCCTTAGAAGTTTTATCTTTCTCAACCTCATCAGATGAACTAGCTAACACTTCTGCCCATAATCCAGTTGTTGGTTTCTATTTATTCTTTAGGGGCACCCATTGTGTTGATACCTGTGAAGCTGATGGAGGTGGAGGAGTTAAAATTTGTGGCTCTTCAGTAGCCGGTACCAAGTCATCACCCTCGGGTTGCTGAGTTGGTATCAATTTCTCCTTGTTCGATCTCTTTTGCTTGCTCTCCTATTTTATCTCCTTGTTCCTCCACCCTTGTATTCTTTTCTATCTCAGGTTCTTCATCCAAGGATGGGTGAAAAAGTATTTGTATCTCTATTTGTTCATTGAGCACTTGGTCTCCACCTATCTCCTCCTCCTGACTTTCACCTATTTATGTTGGAGAGGCAACGCCTTCGACCCGTCCCTGTACCTGAGAAGGTGCATGTACTGGTGCTTCTATTTTATAAAAAAATAGATCTAGGAGGGTTGAAGAAAACAAGGATATCTTTTGTTGGTTAACATATTTGTATTTCTTGAAAAGATCTTGAAAATTGACTCCACATGCCCAAATTTGAAAGACAAAAAGAAACCAACAATTGAGTCACTTGCAATGGTTATTTGCAAGTGCTCTCTGAATTTTGATATGAAGGTACAACTCCCTTTGTTTGATATGCAAATAATAAATTACCGGTCATGCCTTTAACTAGAAGGCAAGGAAGGCAAGCAACCATCCATTCATAGCTATGAGATGTGTGTGAAATTTATATTCAGGATTAAATAAATGCAAAAAGGGAGAAACAAAGATCAATCCTCTCCACACCCATAAATGATAACCAAAGAGAGAAAAAGCAACCTACCCTTCTCAACGGATGATTTAATCTAAATTCACAACTTTAGAATCAAATGCATACGCATTTAATATAATAGAATGACCCTAAAAATAATTACTAAGAGACACAACTTGATTTAATTTTGAAGAAAGTATTTATAAATTCACTGACTTAGAAATACTTCTCCATTCTTTCAATTCCAAAAAAATGAATACACAGACTCATATCTCTGTACAATTAAAATTTGCTGAAAAAGAAAACTCCCCTGTTACGACTGGAAAATCACAAAAATATCTTTCTCTCTCCCGTAGCACAAAAACTCAGTGAAGAAGAAGAAGCCCCTGTCTTTGTAAGAATTCCCCTTTAATAGTTACGCTCCCGAAACTTTTCAGTTTTTAGTAATTTCTTTTTAGTTATGTTTTTGATTCTTGAGAACCTTCATCTATTAGAAAATTGATCCTTTTAATATTTTCCACTTCTCCATCTTTTGATGTCGCGGTTTCCCTCAACATGAGTAGATCTCCAACATTAACGAGACTCCTAAATCGCCCCCTGTTATTGTTAGCTCTGTGCATATCTTAAATTAAGGATCGACCCAAGAAAATCTTTGGCCACCACAATTGTCTCTCGAGCTGTTCATTTTCTTTCCATAATGTATGAAGATTACTCTGTAATTTCTCCATGCATATTTGGGTTTCCATATCATCGGGGTGTTCAGAGGAGTTTTGGGAACTATGCCTGCAACCCGAGGTGTATTTTATGAGATATGAATGCTTCACTCACGCTTCCACACTATTCTGCAATACATAAACTAGTGCTTGCACCAAAATAGGTGCAAGGGTTAGCCTATAGGAAAAAATATGTGAAATAATAAATTAGAGGTTACAAATCAAATAAATGTTGATATTAATTTATAGTATGTCATAGTAAACATAAGTGAATAATTGAGGTCCTCCTCATAAGTCTTTTATATCCTTCATTTTATATTGTAGCTTTTTAATAATATAAGGAAACAATTAATTTATAAACTAGATTATATTGAATATAATTACTATTAGAATTAGGGAATCAAACTTAAAAAAGATAAATCATTACAATAGACAATATCTAAATTAAACGTCAACTATCATAAAGACAAATATTTAAAACAAATGTAAAACACTTGGAATACACATCATTTCTTAGATTTCTTCAACTTTACAAATTTATTTTTCCATTACTTATATATGATTTTCATTGCTTGTTTGTTATAAATGTTTATTTTTTGTTTGTCATAAATGTATAGTAAA
>MU224875.1:1779697-1835313 GCA_018584345.1 Thuja plicata | reverse complement strand
TCTTAACAAAGCTTGGATAGAGAACCATGAGATGATATAGATTATTTAGCTTCAATTCTTAGATTAACTTGTTTTATCTTTCCATAGAATTGTTGCTTTCAATCTTAATTTCATGAAGGTGTATTTTATTACACACACTTACCTCATGATCATCAATGGAATTCATCCAGTGATCCTCTACGTGAGGTTCATGTTTGTACAACTTCCCCGCGATGTGGTTGAATGTTTCGATGGGATCAAACCTGGGCCTTATCAATTTGAATTCTTTCAATGGGAATTCATCTCATTCCAGGCCTATTGACTTACAAAATTTTATATCCTATTGAGAGTGGGCTCTTATGGAGATAGGGAAGTCCCAATAGTGCTTCTTCTTTAACTTGATAACTTCATTTGCATCCAAGAGCTGCCTACCAATTTCCAGTAACACAATTCTATTCGATGGGTAGCATGGAAACTTCTTAGTATTAATGGTACTCCCAGCAACCTAGATATAAGCAAAGGTTTTTAACTAAATATAATAAGCCCCTACAGGCCGAACCTTGTCCATAACTTCTTCTAAAAACCTCCTAGCATATTCTCCTTAGTTAGACCTGATTATTACAAAGATGAAAGTGTCATTTATAATCCTGTATTATGGACTATCATCTTTCAACTTCTCCTTCTTTACTAGTTAAGGGTATACAATATAGGGTCGGGCATTTTGATCATTGAATGACCCTTTCTTAGTGAGCCCTGGATAATTATCTCTAGTAGAGAGGAGATATAAAATATAGGATGTCATGAAAAACCTGGGATCATTCTCCACTTTTCTCAGTTGCAGGTCCAAGTTATCACTTAGTATTTTCCCCCAATCAATTCTTGCCTTTCTCCCATTGATCTTTTCTATGATGTGAATCATCCATGGTTCCAAATAATTTTATTGGGGAAGGCCATACATCCTGGTTAACATTGTCACTACAACCGTCATATCATTATTTAAGTAACCTCTTCTCATATCAATCCTATCCAGTTTATTCTTTGGAAGTTGCTGGATGAGATATTCTGTATTAAGAATTTCATAGACATCCAAAGTGTTGTTCTCAAACCACTTCATTCCCCTCCCCTTGGTGATTGGATAAAAGTTATCAATTCCCTTCTGTAAATGGAAGATATCTTCATTGGTATCTGGTCTTATATCCAATACAAAATCTCCTACTTTGTTCTTTACCACTTTTTCATCTGATATGTAGTGATGGGCCAAAGTCATGATTAATTCTAAAGAGAGATTGGAAACTAGATGCACAAATACATTGACTAACCCCACCAAAAATATTGCAGTGTAGTCAACTGATCTTCCTGCTATATTTCCATAGTGCCTTAGGAACGAGTCCCATTCCATGTGCCCAATTTTGGTGTCTGTTATTTCTACATGTAAGTTTCCCAACTTTGTGGGGGTATGGTATCCTTTGAAATGGTACTTTAGTGGTAGAATTATTGTCTTTTCTAGCATTATACATGCAAACAATTCTGTCAGCTATCCATTATTGAAAGCATAAAAATTACCCTAACTAAAGCTAGAAAACCCTAAAAAAACTAGAAAGAAGCATACAAACCTATTAAACTGGTCAAAAAACCAACTTCCTAGTTTCTTTACAGTTTCAGACTTTCGTAGTCCAACAAAGTTACAGGACTGTGAAACTCTGAAAGCTCGTTGCATTGGAGCCAAAGATTTAAGGGCTTCTGGTGTTGGATAAACCTTTTGGCCTTTTGCACTGCGAAAGTGCACAAAAGAACAAAGCAAAGTGAAGGGCCAAAAGTGTGAAGGCATGGGAGAACCTTTATGTAGAAAGTGGGGTGTCAGAGGTTGTAGATGTTCTCAGACCTTTGCACTGCGAAAGTCTGAAAGGAATTTGTTAGTGTAAAGGTGAAAAGTGTTGGGGAGTTTTATCTCATTTCTATCGATCAATGACATGAAGATCACTTGGGCTTTCAACCTTTGAAAATTCAAACATGGCTTTCAAAAACTGCAAACTCAAAACCCTAGCCAGTTAGAAAACCACGATGAACCCTAACAACAACAAACAAAAGATGAATGGCTAAAACCCTAGAACCAAAACAAACAAAAAAACAAAGAATTGACTCAACAAAAATATAGGGTGAGCGAAAATAAACTTAGAGCAAGAGGAAAAAAAAAACCTGAAAAACAACCAAAAACCCTACCTCAAAAGTGAAGGAAGGTCTAGGAAATCTGCGACGAAACTCAAACTAGTGAAAATGAGACACTGAATCCACTTCCAAGGATGCAACAGAGGTGCAAGCTCAAATTGGTGAGTGATCACAACATCGCTAGGAGTTTCTTAAGTGGAGTTCAAAACATCAAATCACAGAATGAAAAAAAAAGAAAAATGCACTTTATAGGCCACACACATGGTGACATCATCAGGAGAGTCGGGGTGTCAGATTTTGAAAGGCCAACATCTGACTCCTTGAGCTAGTGCGAAGCTCAACCTTTCATTTTTTTGGAAGTCTTGGGACCTTTGACACTCCAAAAGTCTGAAAAAAGGGTAAGAAAATCCACTAATTCTTAAGGAATTACAAAAAAATAGAAACCAAAAGGGGAAAACTAAAGAACAAAAAGGACAGAGGAGTGAAAAATACTTACAAGGTAACCAAAGATGATACCCAACTTTTGGGAGCCTCCCTAGGGGCCCACAATCTAACTCACTAGATATCCGGTCCTATTAACCTTAAAAGATTCTAAACTACTCAAAAGGCCAAAAGACAGAAAATAAAAAAGGAGGGGTCCCCATTAGGCCAAGTAGCCTAAATGGGGTGTGTGTTGTGGAACCACAACAGATTGGTATGTTTTTTATGATTGCACTAAAATTAGAGTTTATGGCTATGAGGGAGCTCTAAATCTATTGCCTATAACACTTGTTGATTGAGTTGCATATTTGGAGATTGTTAGGAAAATGGTTTCCTTTAATTTAATGCACTTCAAGTCTCATAGAAAGTAATCCTTTTTACCTACTATATTGTTTTTGAAATATTTTATAGATGTTACTGAAAAGTATACCCTTATAGATTAAATTTTTGATTATTATGGTTTTCCAATTAGTGACCCAAGAAGATGGTTTTCTCTTGAAACATTTATTAATAATAGTAATTTGGCACAAAAGTTGAGTGGGTACCCTCTTGTTGTTTGTTAATAATGATTTGATTAGAAATCAAGAGGGAGAGCATGTTTCAAGGATAATTAACATATATAATAAGATCATGGCAACAAAGAGATATAGAGTGAAGCATAATCCATCATATAGAGGTGCATTTGTTGAAGACAAGGATCCAATGAAAAGAGTAGAGATGATATTGTAACATAAACCATAACTGACATGTGGTATCCCTTCTCATATTTTTAGGAGAATAAGAGAACCTCATGAAGAGGGTGTAAAATAATGGAAGCGAACTCTATCACTCCCATATAATATGTCGCCATAACCAATTCCAAAGAGTAGTTTTTTAATTGATGTGTTTGATTCAAAGGAAGAAGAAAGTGATAATGATGGTGAATACTAGAGAATTTTGAAACCAATAATTGTGGAATATAATTCTCCTACAGATAGGAATGCTATTTATTTGGAACCCTGTAATCAATTGTCTAATGATGTTATACATATTTCTAGCAAAATTTTATTTCATATAATTCTTTTTCTAACTCTCAAGAGTTCAAGACATTCATTTTGGAGTATAAAGGTAGGAAAATTAGAGAAAGGGTGAAAGATATCACTCCTGAAATGCAACCACGAGTTTGTAAGGAGTTTTAAGAGTAGGTAGATGAAGAGATGCAATGCACGACTCCTGAAAAGGGAAGAAGATTATTATAGGAGACAAGGGTAATGATTATCTTAGGATGACATATTAGTATTGCTATTTCCTTTAATATCTTGAGGTTTAATCAAAATATGAAAGTTAAATTAAGTGTAGAGATAACTGATAATATTTATAGGTTCAGGATATAATCTCGATGAGAATACTTTGGAAATTTGGGCCATCTATGCTCTAGGGAAAAGACCCTTGAAAATTGAGGATCCTAGTAAGATTTGTGGATAAATTTTTGTCCAAAGATTGGATGATATTATATCGGTTGGCACTATAAACTTCATAATTAATGTTGCAAAGTTCACAAAAGCATGTCCAGAGAAACTAATAAGAGAGAACAGGTGGTATGCAACTAAAAAGGAAAAATGGAGGCAAGAGAATTCTAGGTTGAAGGATAAATTTGAGTCTCCCTTGGGTCTTATTATAAAGTGATAGATTCATAAAATACACTCCTTCAAATGACCACTAGTATGACCTATTGGAAGACAAAAAACATAGAAGTTCCAAAAGGAGGAAGATCAATTAATTGCTCAGTTAAAAGATGCTAAGTGTGAAATTGTTGTTGAGTTAGTGAATAAAATATCCAATAAATTGTTTGAACATGCTAATAGTTTTGTGGTGGGTATGAAAGAACATACAAATCATTAAAGGAGCATAAGAGGTTGTAGGGAAGATACAAATCAAAGAAAGAGGAATTGAAGTCAAAAGATCCTCCTGACAACATTGTCTTGAAAATGATGGATGAATGGATGTAAAACACAAAAATATCACGATGTGGTCATTTAAGAAGTCAACAAATATGATAAGGTGTTGTATATTTCTTTCCCTCTAATCTTTGACATAAATGGTGATTTTAAGGAACAAGATGAATGGAAGAATGAACTTGCATAATTGTTACCCTAGGCTCCTGAGTTCCTAAATAATGATAAAAGGGTTGTTGAAAACACTAATATTTAGCTCGAGGGGATGTTTGCCTTGGATTATGTAATGAAGGACATTAATTTCATGAACAACACTTGTGAAAGGAAGTACTACATTGAGCACCTCTCTTACATAAAGATATTCATAACTTGGTAGGTAAGATGGTAAATGCAACATAGAATGGAGCTCCACATATTGTAGAACCTTGCCAGACCCAAATTGGTCAGGATTGTTTACCTGCATATGTGGTGCAGTCAAGGATAGAGAGAACTCAAAGAGATCTATCCAATCCTTTCAGCATGAGTCACACAACGTAAAAAGTAACAATAGAGATATATGCAAGTTTAATATTATTTATTATCAAAAAATAATGTACAAAGGATCTGCAACTTGTAGTCATACATGCCAGGCATATATACCTGATTACAATTATAATTCCTTACAAAATCCTTAGCATTCAACTACAAAAATATAATATCATGAGAGCTACCCCTATAGGAACAAATTCATAAGCTTATAAAGCCTTAACAAGCATTGGGTTGGCCTAGAAATATCACATTTCCCATGAACATGAAAACATATTATAGAATATAGGTTAAGACCTAAATCATCCAGATTTACTATCAATGAAAGAAATAAGAATTGTGATCCCTCAAGTAGGTGGGCCAAAAATGTAATATCATTTATAAATGAGCCATTAAGCTTCACCAATCAAGAAATCATTCGCGAGATCAGAAAAACACAAATTGGTCAGAAAACATGAAGAACAATACAGTCCTGCCAAGAATCTGTAAGATCTCATGCGTGAAGTAATCAAATGAAGCGCGAACCTAGGAGAAGGTTCAATATGATTCTAAGAACACACTTTAAGGATCACACCTTAAGGATCACACCTATAAAAGATCCCAAATAAACGAACACAGAAAGAAAATCAAAGAATGATCAAACAGGAAAATAAATGTTTTTGGTTGATGCAAGATTTCCAAGATCCCAAGATGCTCTTGCATCAGACGCCCGAGGTTATTTGAAAAGTGAGCCTCTCACTTTACTGGGGCTAAAGGGAAACCAAGATGGTCAACCTCAGGATTATAAATCCATGAAGAATATTTCATGGGCCTGTCCTTCCATTTGATAAGATACTCCTTATATTGCTTACCTCTTGTACTTATACTAATTCTTCTATCCAAAATCTCTACTATCTCAACCATCTACGTCTTAGGATATTGTTTTTTAACATCTGATCCATTAACCTCACAAAAATATGACTCATGATACTCATACAAGTCTGCAACATTGAATATAGGTGATATATCCATGTCCTCTGGTAGTTCCACTTCATATGCATTTCTTGAATCAAATTTCCTTAAGATCTTACATGGTCCAAACTTACTCATCTTTAACTTGTTATATGTTCCAACTAGAAATCTCCCCTTCTTCAAATATATGATTAATTTATCCCTTACTTCAAATTCTTGATGTCTCCTTTTCATATCCACTTTATCCTTATATCTGATTCATCTCCTCCAAATATTATTTTATCTAAACATGAAATCCATTCATGTGTTATGCAAATTCTTCTACTTCAATGCTATTCTTTTTATCATGACTAATATCCCTCAATTCTAATACTCCTTTATGATTAAAACTAATAACTATCTCAAACGGTGTCTTCCATGTACTCCTATTCACTGAATTATTATATGAAAACTCTGCTTGTTCTAGAACTAAATCCCAATTTCCAAGCTTTTCTCCAACCAAACACCTCAATAATTTTCCCAAATTCTCATTCACTACCTATATTTTTCCATCACTCTATGGATGAAATGTAGAGCTAAACTTCAAATCAATCTTCATCTTCTTCCAAAGTGTCCTCCAAAAATAACCAACAAATTTACTATCTCTGTCTGAAACTATACTCTTAGGCAATCCATGCAATCTCACAATCTCCTTGAAAATAAGTTAGTTAAATGTACTGCATCTGTTGTCTTCTTAAAAGGAATGAAATGAGCCATCTTAGAAAATCTATCCACCACCAAAAATATAGAATCATTACCTCTTTGTGTCTTCAGTAACCCAAGTACAAAATCCATGCTAATATCCTCCCAAGGTCTAGTTGGCACTGTAAAAGGTTTATACAATCCAATATTTAGACTAATTCCTTTTGCAACTTGGAAAAATCTACATCCTTGAACAAAATTCCTTACATCCTTATGAATCTGTGGCCAAAAGTAATTCTCACTAACCAAATCCACTATCTTTTCAATACCAAAATGTCCAACTAATCCCCCACAATGTTTTTCCTTAATTAGATTATCCCTCATAGAACTCCTCAGTATACACAATTGAATTCCTCTAAATAACATGCCTTCCTGAATGAAATAATCCAACCATTTGCTTCGGTATTCCACAACAGATTCTCTACAAGCTTTCCAAGGTTCTACAAAATCAGGGTCTTCCTCATACAAAGTCTTTAACTCATCAAATCCCAACAATTCAACTCTCATTTTTGTCAACAAAGTTCTTCTTCTGCTCAAATCATCAACAATTTTATTTGATTTACCACTCCTATGTTTCAACATAAATGTATAACTCTGCAAAAATTCAATCCATCTCCTATGTCTCTGATTCAACTTACCTTGACTATTCAAATATTACAATGATTGATGATCATTGTACAAAAAAATTTCCTTAGGCGACAAATAATGTCTCCATTTCTTAAAAGCTTGAACTATGGCATAATAATCCTGATCATAAATTAAATATATTCTCTTAGCATCATTAAAATTTTCACTGAAATAAGAAATAGGTCTACCTTATTGACTTAACACCACTCTAATTGCATTTCCACTTGCATCACAATCCACTTGAAATACCATAATGAAATATGGTAAATCTAACACATGTTGTTTAGTTACCTTTTGTTTCAACAACTCAAAATTCTTATCTTCTCCATGTGTCCACTTGAATTCTTTTCTATCTTCTCTCATTGTCTCAGTCATAGGATTACAAACTAAACTAAAATTCCATATGAACTTTCGGTAGAAACTAGCCAATCCATTAAATTATCTGACTTCTCCAATACTATAAGGTGTAGAGAAATAAATAATCACTCTAACCTTCTCAGGATCCATCTTGAATCCTTCTGTAGATATCACAAAACCCAAATATACTATCTCTTCCCTCATGAAAGAACACTTCTTGATGTTTATCAACACCTTTTCTTCCCTCAATCTATGCAATAATTGTCTCAGATGCAACAAATGATCTTGTTTACTCTTACTTAAATAAGAATGTCATCAAGATAAACAATCACAAACTTACCCAAGAATTTATTCAATATCTCATTCATCAATCTCATAAAAGTAATTAGTGCATTACTTAATCTAAAAGGCATCACCAACCACTCATACAATCCTTCATTTGTCTTAAATGAAATCTTCCACTCATCCCCTTCTCTGATTCTGATACGATGATATCCAATCTTCAAATCTATCTTTGTAAAATACTTCCCTCCACTCAAGAAATCCATTATGTCATCCATCCTAGGCAATGGAAACCTTTACTTGCACTAAATCTATCTCTATTCTATCCTTTCTTCAACAATTCTTGCACTTGTCTATTCAACTCTTTATTCTCTACTGGTATCATCCGATTTGTTTCTTTATTTGACAAAATTGATCCAGGGATTAAATCCATGTAATGATTAATACTTCTCACAGGGTGTAATCCATCAGGTACATTATCTGAAATTATGTCCTCATACTCTGTCAGGAATTCTTTTATTTTCTTAGGTTGTCCTTCTTCTGTTCCCAAATTAGAATTCTTAGGGATCAATGCATAATACATATTTTCACTCAACAATCCATCCAATAATTTCCTTCCTTGAACCAAACAAACTCTAACACTGGTACAATTCTCATTCTTGGAGTCTCAATCAAAGGAATCAATACTTGTTTCATCCTATTTGCAACAATATTATACCTATTCTTTCTTCCTTCATGCAAATCTTATATGTTATAATTGCATGATATACCCAACAAGATATGCCACACATCCATAGGCATAATGTCATAAAGAATATCATCATGATAAGATATTATCTTTAATTTAACTAGACATTATTCACTTACTAGTACCTTATGATCATCCTTTATCCATGCTATATGATAAGGCTTTAGATGCTTCAATCTCTACAACTTCAGCTTGTCAACAAAGTCTTCAGAAGCTAGATTGTTTGAACTACTACTGCCAATGATCACCTTGCGACATTTTCCTTCTACCTTGCATCTTGTCTTGAACAAACTTATTCTCAACAATAGATCTTGATATGAATCTTCATGATATAGGACTCTCCTTGCCATTAGGGCTTCACCATCCTCTGGTTGATTCAGAGATTTAGTAGTTTCCTTCTCTACATAAGAATATGTTCCTTTACTCTCTATCCTTCTCTCAGAATTACCTTGAGTACACCCAAAGGCTTGGTGTCATTCTCCACCACACTTAAACATGTTCCTCCAAACACTCTTCTATCATCCCTTCTATAGATACCAGATCCGCTTCCTCTCTGAAAGTTTTTGCCATCTCTTCGGTATGAATTTTCCTCTTTGAATTTAGTCTTTCCTTTGTTTTGATCTGAATAAGATCTTCCACCAATGAGGTTCTTCCTCTCTAAAATATTATATCTCTTCCTCTTTGTCTTTTCTCATGCCTTTTGTTCAAATTCTCTTAAGCTTTTAGGGCATATTGGTAAGCTTCATATACACTCTACAATTTCACCAAACTAATCTCATCTTGAATAGATGTTCGCAAACCATTTAGGTACCTCGCAACTCTTTCAACATCATTATCAAAATGACCAGTGATATCCATCCTACAAAATTCCTCAATATATTCCTTCACACTAAGATCCTTTTGCTTTAGATTCTAAAACTTTCTAAACAAACTTACTTGGTAATCAGTAGGTAAAAACTTAGCTTTCGGTTTGTTCACCATCCTATCCCACGATCTGATTTTATCCTTGCCTCTTCTTTGTCTATCAGTCTGCAAATGTTCCCACCATAGAGATGCATGTACTCTCAAATTTTTATGAGCATATTTCACTTTCTTCTCTTCATTTGTACCTTCATAATCAAAGTATTTTTCCATCTTTGTGATCCAATCTTGCAATTCATCTAAATCTAATTTGTGATCATAATTAGGTGGATTGAAATATGGTCTCAAATTCACTCTAGTTAGGGATTTAATAAACCTATCATTTCCTTGTTCAAGTTCAGGTTCAAGGTGTTCTTCGCCTCCTTCGACCTCTTCTTCATTTTTTTCTTCTTCTTCATCATTTACATCCTCAATATGTCGACCTCTTCTCTGGGCCATCTCCTCAACCTATAACCTAGTTGCTATTTTTCTTAACATATCCAAAACAATTGGATATGCATCTCTCCTTCCACCTCTGTGATCCATTTTATATGCATCCTCTGTAATTGTAGGATAAATACTCTTTCTTCCACCCCACAACAAATCAATCTAAGACTTCATAAGCTCAGGAACCACGATCTACTTTGACAGAATTAAAAAATTGCTCTGATACCACTTGGTTCATTCAAGGATGAAGGAAACTCAAAGAGATATATCCAATCCTTGTAGCATGAGTCACACAATGAAAACAACAAGTAACAACAAAGAGATATGCAAGATCAATCTTCTTTATTATCAGAAAATAATATACAAAGGATCTGTAACGTGCAATCATACATGCCTGATTACAATCAGGATTCCTAACAAATCCTTAACATTTAGGTACAAAAAGATAATCTTATGAGAGATTCCCCTTTAGGAACAAATTCATAAGCTTATAAAGCCTTCGTAAGCACCAGTTCAGCCTAGAACGACCACATTTCCCAAGAACATGAAAACATATTAAAAAATATAGGCCAGGACCCAAATCATCAGGATCTACTTCCAATGAAATAAATAAGAATCACGATCCCTCAAGTAGGTCATCCACACATGTAAAATCATCAAGAAATGAGTCGTTAAGCTTCATCAATTAGGAGATCCTTCACAAGATAAAAAAAACACAAAATGGTCGGGAAACATGAAGAAAAATATAGTCTCACCAAGAATCTGTAAGATCTCATGCGCGAACTAACCAAATGAAGTACGAACCTAGGAGAAGGTTCAACATGATGCCAAGAAGACGCTGTAAGGATCACAAATACAAAATATCTAAACTAAAATAACCTAGAAAGAAACTCTAGACTGATCAAACATGAAAACAAATATTTTTGGTTGATGCAAGGTTGCTAAGATCCCAAGATGATCCTTCATCAATATGGAAGAAATAAATCTCTTCTATCTACATTCTCTTTTTATATTTTATGTTTTCAAATCTTTCATCTTTCCATTTGACTTTTAAGGCCCTTTTCAAAGTGTGTGTATAAAAACTAGGTCATTTTATAAAACTAAATACACAAATGAAACATTAGATTAGAAACTAATCTTAATGGATAAAAACAATTAAAATCAAAGAATTAGTCCCTAACATCATCTCATTGTCCTCTATCATTAAGGACCTATTTGATCATTTTAAATTGATCTCAACAACACAAGATCATTTAGATGGTCCAACTCAATGATCGAGATTTACAAGATGTAATGTGCAAATGAAACTATTACTAAAATGAGAATGCAATTAGATTAATGATGCAAAACATATTACGACAATGCTAAAATTGCTGCTAAGATGCTATTATATCCATGATTCTAATGCTATTATTCAACCTAAAGATAATTTAGTGCAATCTAAATTGATCTATGCTATGATGAGTAATCAAAAAGACATGATAATAATGCTAAAATGGATGCAATTGTGGGATTTTACCTAGCATGAATTTGGTATGTAAATTATTTGTGGATGATTTCTCAAAAAAATGAGGGCTATTTATAGGATTTTCAAGGCCTTGGGCATAGGTGACTTTAATCAATGGTTGATATTCGATTAGAAGAATTGAATGAATAAGTTGCATTTAAGAGGAGAAACTAATGTAATTGTTTCCTCCTCACACCTTAGTAAGCCAAGTGGAGGTTGTGTGAACAACTTGATGGGATGTGTCCAAGGAGCTTGGAATGAAATACATTTGGCCAAGAAGGACATGTGGCTCATTTTGGTTGATGATAAATACTTCTTTATTAATTAGGAGATTTATCCATGTGGCGAGGTGTCATGTGATGTGGGGATATGAGGTGGATGGGGTGAATTCAATTGATTTGAATTTATTTAGAATAATTAATTGGAAAATATGAACTATATAAATAAATTAATAAATCAATTTACATAGTAGAAGAATTATAATTTAATTAATCAAATAACTTGTATTTAATTAATATTGCTCCTTAGCCAAATTTATGCGTATACATTTTTCTCCTCTTTGAATCGATGTGCGATAAAAAATTGATTCTAAGAATACTACTGAATGTCCTTCACTGACTTGATGACATGATTGAAAAATGTTGATTGATGCCCCTGATGTTGAAATGTTTGATGAAAACTTTGATCGATGTCCCAAATAAAAAAGATGCCCTAAATGTTGAAAAATTGATGATATTGGATGTATGCCCCCTCAGGAGATGAATTAGGGAAAATTTAGGAGATTTGGATTAATTATAATTTTTTTAGAAATTTTTTGATTTTTTCAAAAAATTTAATTTTTCAAAAAATATTCAATTAATCTCCAGAAAAATGATAGATTTGAAAGGTAGTGCTGAAAATTGTCTCCAAGGTGAAAAATAATTAGATGCCACTTATATACCCTAGGGTAAAAAGGGCTTATAAGGGGTAAAAAGGTCTTTTTACCCTCATTTTTACATTCCATAGTTAGAAAATTTCTTGGAGTGAGAGAGCTTACCAGTGAGAAAGATGGTGATTCCACACGCCAAACATCATTTTGAGAGGATCAAATGCCACGAGTGACGTCCGAGTATGGGCCCCTAGTATGTACCTCAAAATCCACTTTTTTTTTGGTCATTTTTTTGTTGTTTTTTGCACATTTTTGAATTTGCTGAAACATTTTAGCACATACAAAAATCTTTTAATGCATATGCATGTAGTTTTAGCGCATTTGACACTCGATCTAGCGCATATAAGCGAGAAGTTTTAGCATATATAGGGAACAGGTTAGCGCATGCACATAATAGTTTAGCACATAAGAAAGAAACATTAGCGTATAACCTTAATAGAGTAGCACATACACTGATATAGTGCATATGATAAAAATATTAGTGCATGAACACAATGGAATAATGCATTTAATTGTATTAGCGCATGCACTATGCAGTTTAGCGCATATGTATTCTTTAGTATATTTTGGTCCTTTTTTTGTAAGTCAACTTGGTTTGATGATCGATTCGATGGGTTTGATGTTGATTGATGAGTTGATGTGTGACCTCATGATAGGTGAGAGCTACATATTTTCACTCAATGAGATTGATCATAATCTCAAATGAGCTGATGTTTGATTGATGATGTGTTTGATAGAAAGACCTTGGTGCGATGTTTGATTGATAGGGTAGCTTGATGTGATTGATTGATCAATTGATAGATTATTGACTGTATAATATGTTTTGATTTATAGGAGGACCGATATGTATTGATGATACAAGGGTAGTATCCCCATCCATTTAGTAAGACACCATGATTATCTCAAGATGATCATGTTTTGATTTTTGTATTTAGATTGGATTCTCTTCTAGACATGCCCCAGTGTAGGGTAAATAAGGGTCTTCTAAAATTGTTGGCTGAGGATGGCACATTGACCATAATAGCTTCCACCTTTCCACTGGAAAGATGATGATCATGCTAGAGGACGTGTATCGTATTGAGGATTCATGTCATTGGAGAGTTGGTTGACTATGATGCTGACAAAGAGGTTTGGATTGATGCACTGGAGAGAGTATTCTAGGATGACACTATTGTGGGATATGACGTGCCTTGGTCAAATATGATACACCTATATGAGCTCCTACTGTCAATGTTAGCTGGATTGATTGGTTTCTTGAGCCCAAACAAGAGGGCACATAGTTTTTTAGTTGGCTAGGGTAGAGTGTTGGAGAGAATGTTAACATAGAGGACACGATATGCCTGGGGCACTTGCATGTTAGCCCATCTCTATCATGATTTACATCAGGTCATATATGATGGTGGAGAAAGTTATTCGGTAGGAGTCATGCTATTATATATATGGGCCTAGGAGCACATCCTAGTTACACAACCTTTGGCAGATGAATCCCATCCTACCACACATATGTATATTTATGCTTATGTCATTGATCTTGTCTAACCTAAGTTGGGAAAGCTAGAGTATTAGAGATGAGTAATTGATGCTATTGATATTGTTGTATGGAGGCCTTATCTAGATTGCGAGGCCTAACAGGAGGATCCTTTAGAGATACCTTATGTGTTCACTACCAGATATCTAATTGGTTAGACTTCATTTATTATCGACAGTATGTGAGATTCTAGGGTATGCTACAAGGTACTTCCATTTATGCTCGAGCACAAATGGATAGAGTGGATTGCAGTCCTTCTATCTCATATGAGACAACATATATTGAGTATATTCCCTTGGCAGTGTATGCATGGTCCCTTTATTTGCACATTGTGGATGGTGGTATGAATGGACAATATGCAGATTGGTTGGAAACACATCCATTTTCATGAATCACTTCTCCCGATGAGTCTATGCCCGTATTTGAGGATGATAAACAACCATGACCTAGGTGGAAGAGAGGAGTAATAGATGGTAGAGGTGATGGTGGAGGTGGAAGTGGAGGAGATTGTGGTGGTGGAGGTGGTGGTAGAGGTCCTTGGGTACTGTTACAGAGAGAAGACCATCCAATAGATGGAGGATGACTTATTCAAAGGAAGAGGCTAGTTGATCCTATTTAAGATGATCCAACACATGATATGGGTGCACATGATGCACTTGCAACATAGGATACCCCTGTGTCACAATAGTAGGAAGTGTTAGAGTAAAGAGGTATTTCTATGTTCACTTATTAATTAAATCATTATTGATTTAATTGTTTAAGTCACCTTTTTACCTCCTGTTCACTTAAGCTAAACTTTAGGCATGCAATAATTAATTCTTTATTAATTATTTATGCAACCTAGGTTTCTCCACCTTCTTGGTGTTCGATCTCCTTTATAAGGATTGATCTCTTTGTATTTTATTATTCTCTCTCCGAATGAACATTTTGTCTTTCAGAACATTTTTGTCTCCAAGATTTGCTTTTGTAACAGGTTATTTTGCATGCAGTGTATCTTGGTGGTTGAATTCTATGAATTCTAACATGGTATTAGGGCCTTGATGTTGCAGCCCGTTCTTGAGTTTTTGAAGTTTTTGGAGCTTCGAGGGTTTCAAGTTTTTTCTCTCAAATTTTAGTGGATTTTGGGAGGAATTATTTTTTGGAGCACTTTGAGAAAAAACTGACATCTGGGCTACGTCAGGAATGCCCCAAAACCCATATTTTCATATAAGGCATGTCCAAATTGGACACGGTTGAAATCTGGGCCCTCTTTTTTCCATGCACAAACTTAGCACATTTTTCGAGGCAAAAAAATGCCTTATTTTTCACACTACCTTGATTTTCGCACTGCTTCAATATTCACGCCACCATTTTTTTGGAAAAAATTAAAAAAAAAAATTTGCATGGCAATTTGGGTTTCTTGGTTCTTTTCTTGTCTTGGAGCAGTCTTTGGTGTTTTGCTCATAACTTGAGCAAACAGAGGCCATTTTTTTCAAATGAGATAGCGTCAGAAAGCTATTTCTGAGATGGAGATTTTGGAAGGGGTTTCATTTCAATTTTTTTTTTGTTTTACTATCTTAAGTCCAGTCATAGAGAGACCTTCTTTTCAGTGCTTCCAAGCCTCTAGAATGAGCATATGAACTCCTTTTTTGGCTCACGAACAGGTGTCAGAAAGCTCTTGACGAGCCCGCTTCAGATATGAGATATTTTTTTGGGGGAATTTGAATAGGTATTTTCCCATTTATTTTGTAGCCTTATTTCAGTGTTCTTCTTCTAGCTTCTCAGTTGTATTGGGGTTTGGTTTCTCTCTCTGTGGGGGGGTGTTTCTTTCTAGTTTTTCTGTCCTTTATCTCAGAAAAACCAGAACACTCCAACACATAAAACATTAACCCTTCTACATCTTCTATCTAGTTCTAAAAGAAAACATAAAATAAAGTAGGCTTAAGGTATGACATGGCAGATTCAACATGAGTTGAGCTTCTCACACCACATAATTATCATTTGTGGAAATCCCGTATGACTAGGCTTCTCCGGTTACGCAAGTTATGGTCTTGTTTGGATCTTATTCAGCCAATTTTGACTCATCCTTATGAGGTCATGCAACATAGAAACAATATGGATGAGGCCATGGGTGTTATTTATTTTCATGTTTCAGATAGTTTTATTTTTCACCTTGATAGTTGTGATACTCCTATTGAGACGTGGGAAAAGTTTCAGACTCTCTTTGGCACAGTAAATGAGTTTTGGGTACTTCAGATTAAAGTAGAATTGACATCCTTGAATCCTAAGACATTCTCCTCTATTCAAGATTTCTTGACGAAATTCAAATCTATGAGGTCTCTCTTACATGGTTGTGGAAAGAATAAGACAGATACATAGTGTATTTATCTGATACTTTCCAAGCTTCGTGGTTCTTTTTAGATTTTCTCTTCTACTTTCCATGCTACCATGGATGCTTTGGGTCCATGATTTACCATGCCTAATTTTGATGTGTTTTGTGATCACTTGACTCGTGAGAAAGAAAAGCTATTTCAACTTGATTCTCTCACTGGATCACAAAACCATGCATTGGTAGCTCACCCATCTTCAGGGAAGCAGGAGAAGAAACAAAAGTCATCAACCACAGAGTCTAAGAAGGATTCTATTTCTCAACACTCCTTTGTCTCACCTTCTCCTAAGGGGGAAAATTGAATACAGAAAGACCTAAATGTGCTTATTGTAAACATAGCACTCATGATGAGTATCATTGTTATGAGAAGAAGATAGATGGATATGAAAAGAAAATTTCTAATTTTGAAGCTCTTCTTCAGAAGAGCCACATTGATATTCCTTCTTCTTCTACTTCTCACAGGTCTTCTTCTTCATCATCACTTCAGACAGATAGAAAGGACTTAAAAGGTCATGCATTATGTGCAACCACTATACCTCCCTCTTCTATATGGCTACTGGATTAAAGAACTTCACACCATATGGAAGGGTTTATTCTATTCTTTTGAGGCTTCTCCTAACCCACACATTTTGATGGGGAATAACACTCTTAGGAATGTATGTGGGAAAGATTCTATTGACATTTATGATGGTGCATTCCACGATGTACTATGTGTTCCATATTTATCCTCTAACCTTCTCTCTATCTATCAGATTACTCATAGTGAGACATGGAGGACAGTTAAGTTTACTCCAGATTTAGTACACATCTAAGATGGTGAGAGAAGCAATATTATTTTTGCATGGACAGTCGATCATTCTTCCCGCTTGTACTCCTTCTCTCATTTCGGTCCACCATCTCCATTATTGGACAATAGCTCTCCTTTTTCATGAGAGCCTATTGAGGTGAAGTTGGGTCACTTGAACTTATGTATAGTTCCTGAGATCAGTGTTCTGACTTCTACACCTCCACCTCATGTTGAGTTTACATCTGTTCATCAGGATTACTCTTCAACTTTTCTCAACATTATCGCTCCATGCATCGAGCCACCTACTACAGTTGTTGAGGACATAATCGAGGATATTCATCTCCTCTTAGATGATAGATTCAACACATCTATTGGCCCACCCTCATTGGAGATTCCATTATAGGAGTCTCATGCATTCTCTTTTGAGCATCATCTAGGCTTTCCAGTTTCTCCTCACATTCAGGGGTTTCCTCTTCTTCATCTAGTACCTTTGTTTCTTCCACAGTGGAGCCACATTGATTTGATCATCGACACATGGGTTCTATCATTCTGGGGGGATTTGGAGCCTCAATCCTCTCTCATGGGGGGTTGGTTGTACTTATAGTTTTGAGAGAGTCTCTTGAGCCATTATTTTTTAGCATGGTTTTTTCCATCTCTTTTTGGAGTAAAGTTTTTTCCCATGTGGTTTTCTCTATTTCTCCACTTTACAGAGATTTGGTTGTGATTGGGTACTTGATCAGGCCTTGTTTTTGGGACCCAAAATTTACTGCTTTTAGTAGTTGCTTCTAGGTTTTAGCTTCTCCCTAAGTTTATCTTAAGGGGAGGTGTTGGAGTAAAAAGGTATTTCTATGTTCACTTATTAATTAAATAATTATTGATTTAATTGTTTAAGTCACCTTTTTATCTCCTGTTCACTTAAGATAAACTTTAGGCATGCAATAATTAATTCTTTATTAATTTATCATGCAACCTAGGTTTCTCCACCTTCTTGGTGTTTGATCTCCTTTATAAGGATTGATCTCTTTGTATTTTATTATTCCCTCTCTTAATGAACATTTTTTATTTTAGAACATTCTTGTCTCCAATCTTTTCTTTTGTAACATGTTATTTTGCATGTAGTGGATCTTGGTGGTTGAATTCTATGAATTCTAAATGGAAGTTCCCAAGGTGAGGATTATGGGGCCCTAAAAGCCTCAATAGACATTGATTACTACACTACAAATACAAGTTCAATGGTTACAGGCGGAGGTAGGGCAGTTGAGAGTGCATCTTGCATAGGTACAAATGTAGATTGCTCGGGACTAGGTGAAGATAGCGAAGCTCACTAGAGAGCATGATGAGGCCATAGAGAGGTGTGTAAGTGCTAAGGAGATGGCCCATAATTTTTAGAATATTGCAACATAGGGTGTTGGTAGAGATACCATCAGAGACCTACGATATGATAGTTGGAGGGGAGAGTTTTCACGATGCTATACTTCTAGGTTGTCCCCCTAGCTCAATGTGAACCCTCATATGTAGAGAGTAATAGACAAGGAGTCTCACAGTGAGACCATACAAAGAGGAGAGGGTTCACTAGTCTGACTCCTAAGCCTCTATAGGATCTAGATGTAGGTGGATCTGGGACATGTTTATAAATGAGGCCTACAACCTTAGGAGGCAGTCATAGTTTTTGATTTAGTAAAATAGGTTTTAAAGGGTGCCTGAAACCCATTACAAATCTTAGGATAGGAACATACGCTAAGAAAAAACAACAAGACCAAAAAGTGAGACAGGCCACAACCAGGGCCACGACTTAAAATAGAACAAATTCTACACTACTGAAAAGAAAACAACACACAGGGACAACCAGAAGAGCCAGAGAAAATAGTCAAGAGATATTCATAGTTATCCTCAGATGTTCTTATAGATCCTTTGATGTATACATGTATTATCTAATGATTCATGCCATTTTTTTGTTACATTAATATCATTGTACCCGAACACTGATTACTCTTTTTGAGATGAAACTACGGATTTAGATGGATTTCTATGTGTTTATATGCTTTTGATTATGCATTACTACATGGTGGATGGATGCACCTGCTTATGATTCTTTTTCAATTTTCTTTTGTGATGGATGCATTATGGTTTATGGATGCACTTATGAGTATGATTCACTTTCTATATGATGCATATATGACATATGTAGGATGGTCTTATGTTATGATTCTTATGATGACATTTTTATGGATGCTATGTGATGTGTTTATGATCCTATGTGCATATGTGATGATGATGATGATGATGTTGATATTTATTCCTATGATGTTTATTATGATGATGCAAAATGTATGAAAATGTGATGCAATGGTGCTATGATTATATTGACAGGGATAATTAAGTGATGCGATGTTTTATTGCTATGTATGTATGCATATGCTATGAAATTATTAAGAAAAATGTATGATTATGATATACAATGATGATGTTATGATATTATGAATTTACAAAAATGACGTGATATGAAAATAAAATGACTTTAAAATGTATATGTAATGATGTGATGTTATGACATTGATATAAAAATGATGTGCAATTGAATTGTAATTTTGAATGAATAATGAAATATAATAAATTAATAATGATGAATGATAATGATATGCATTGAGAATGAAAGGAAATATGAAATGTCCAAAGATAATGGCCAACTAATGTAAATGGTATGAATATGCGATGATAACGATAATGAAAACTAATGACCATGGTGTGCAACAAAAATGACATTATGAAATTATAATGAACTAATAAAAATGATAATGATATTGAATGTGCAATGAAGGTGAAATTAAAATGACATGAAATGCACCACCAATGAAAATGCAATGAAATGATATGAAGCAGAATGCTCCTAAAATGATGAAATAAATTGCAATTGTTTTTATCAGTTTGCAATGTACTCCATCAAATTGATTAAGATGTCAACCTTGAAAAACCCATAAATTTCCAAGAATTCCATGCAATCTACCATGAATTCAATCTAAATGCAATGTTTCCATCCCCCTTTTGATCATTTTGTTGTGTTTTTTTCATCATTGACCTTTTCAAATGTTGTAGGTTAGTACAAACATCGATGGTAAAATTAATCCATGATGACCTGAGTACTTCTTACATGTGTTTTGATATTTAAAGTTAATAAAAGGATCAAGGTATAATTGGACTAAGATGACCTAAATATTGCTTGTGTAAAATAAACAAGAGCTAATCATTTTCTCGTGCAAAACTATAATATCCTTGATGATGCTTTGTTGATCACTTCCTTAGATGAACTTTCATTGTACTAAGTATCGACTCACAAACACCAGACAAAGAAAATATCATCCTCTATCATTTCTCCTCTAGGTTGAACATCATCAATTTTCTTAAGAGACATGATATAAAAAATCAAGATACAACTAATAAACATTCATCTTAATGTAATCAAGATCACGACACAAAATTAATCATTCATTAATTGTTCAATTTTATTTATGATTAATCTTGATTATTCTTCTGTGGAATTGGATTTGTACTATTCACTATCAAGATGTTTGATTTTTGTTTTGTGATGTGCTATTTTATGTGTTTTATTTCTTGTTGTTTGAGCTCAAGATTTATTTCGCTAGGTTCAAGATTTTGTCCCCAACTATGCACAACAAATGAATAAAAGTCCCCAAGACGTGATGGGATCCTCTTTGCTAGGCTCTGATATATGCAAAGGGGATTCATTATGGAGATGTATAATAATGACATAGATGAATGCAAGATGCATTGATAGATGGAGAATCCGACTATCACAAGTAGCATTTATTTGCCAAGTTTTCACAAGTTGTTTTTTATTTCATTTTTTTATAATATTTAATTTTTTGTTACCAAGGTGCCTATTTTCCAGGTTTTCACCAAGGTATCTTTTTTTTTTTTTGGATTTTTTCAGGATCTTTTCCATATGTACAAACTTGATCTAACAATATCAGATATAGAGCCTTTTTAGATGTATGTTGTTGATGGGTTCTAGTAGAAGATCTAATTTTAGGGTTGATAATTGATATGCATTAGACCTAAACATTGATATGATGATGAACATACCTAGCCAATTTGGTTTGAACTTTCCCTTCTTTTCTCGATTTTGCTGATTGCGTAAATTTTCACTTAATACTAGATCACCAACTTGAAATGTTCTAGGTGTCAGTTTATGAATGTAGCTATTAAAAATTCACTTTTGATAGACTTTGAGGTGATCAAAAGCTTATTGGAGATGCTGATCCAACAATTCTAGTTCTTGTAGTCTAGAAACTCCGTATTCCTCATCAGTGATGAATCCTTTTAATGATATTCTAAGTGAATTGACTTATACCTCAATAGGTAAAACAACCTCTGCTCTATATACAAGGACATATGGTGTGGCTCTTGTGGGTGTGCAGATACTAGTGCAATAAGCCCATTATTCTAGATTGAGTTGTATATGCTAGTATCAACAATTGTCGTTTATTGTCTTTATTAGTATCTTCAATATGGTCTTGTTAGTAGCCTCTTATTTTTTATTCCCTTGCGGATAATAGATGGAAGAAAAATATTGTTTGATGTGTAACTTAGTGCGTAGCTCATATATATCCTTGTTCTTGAACTATTTTCCATTGTCTGTCATAATGGATGAAGGGATTCCATACCTGCATATTATATAGTTCAAAATGAATATGGATATTTGTTTACCTGTTATATTAATGAGTGGTATAGACTCAAACCATTTGGTCAAATACTCCATGGTTGTTATGATGAACTTGTGTTTATTAGAAGATGAAGGATAAATTTGTCCCACTAGCTCAAGTCTCCACTGACAGAAGGGCCATGTCTTTATTAATGGATGAAGCTCTTGAGTTGGTGTGTGTATGAGATTCCCATGAATTTGACACTTATTATACTATTTAGAAAATTAAAAATATTCTTGCTCCATGTTCGGTCAATATAATCCAATTTGAATGAGTTTATTTTCTAAGGTAAGACGACTTGAATGAGTACCACAAATAACTTCATGTATTTCATTTGAGGCATTCCTAGAATCCTCACCTTTGAGACATCTGAGGAGATTTCTATCAAAACCTCTTCAATAAAGTGTGTCAACTATTAATGTGTAATGTGTGGAATGGCAGATGAAGTTTCACTTTTGGGTTTGAGATAGGATAGATTAAAGGATATTCTCTTTCAATTAGGTGTATATGTTTCCATAATGGGAGGAATCAGGACCCACTAGGTGGAAAATGATTTGGGATTCTAGAATATCATGTGAGGGATTAAAAAAATCTTCCACCAATAAATCATAATGCACTTTTTGATCTGGAACCTATAGAAGGGAGTCTAGAGTAGCCATTACATCAACAACTTTAATGTCTTCTCTGGGGATTTGTTCAAATGCGACCTCAACAAAGTATTTCTTGAAGTCATCTGCCATTATCCTGTATGGAATCATCTTTTCATCCTTTTTTTGATAATAATCATTTATTTGATTAATCACCAACTGAGAATCTCCATAAACATGGAATTTTGGTATCTTCCATTCAAGAGCCATTTTCAAACTTGTTACTAATGTATCATACTTTGATATATTATTGGTGTAAGGAAACATCAATTTGTATGATTTTGGGATGGTGTATCCTTGTGGAGAAACAAACAATATTCCTACTCCTAATCCATACTAGGTATATGATCCATCAAAGTACAACTTTCATGGTGATGATGTAAATTCTAGGATGACTGCATCTAGAAACTCAATGTGCAAAGGATTTTTCATCTCGAGGTGGAGCTTTAGCTAGTTGATACATGATAAAATTTCCTTTGATGACCTTTCTATGCATATATTCAAGGTAAAATTCACTTATTTGTTTGAAGAAGGGAAACACTGAGAGGGGGGGGGGGGGGGGGAATCATTATTTCAATTTTTTTAANGGTGAATCATTATTTCAATTTTTTTAAACTTTGATTTCAGATCTATAAACTACTTAATGCTTATGATGAGAAATAACATGCAAGAACATAAAGCATAAGAGCACACAACCATAACACATGGATTTTTATCATAGAAACCATGTTAGGGAAAAAAATACGGTGGGGATAGAACCCACAAGAAGATACTCTACAGAAAATATCTTCTTACAATAGTTTACGAATGCACTTGCATTTAGGCGCATTGCCTAGACCTCACCGTTCAATTACAACTAGGGCTAAAACCCTTTACAAGAAGGTGCACTACCTTACATGATCACAATAAAGATCAAAATTTTAGAACTACTAAAATAATATCTGAATGTCTGATTAGAGTTCCATAATAGCACATACTCTGATCTGATACACTTTTACCTCTAACTACCTTATTTTCCTGCTCTTTGCTAATTAGATTATCAGATCACACTTTCCTACTTCAAATCCAACACATAACCCACTTTCACACTTCACACATACATCAACTATGATCCAACTCTCATCTACACATTTGCTCAAACCCTAATCCATCGATCTTATATGTAAGCTACCAAAAATTTGATCTTTCAATGTTGGCTCCAAAAATCTTTAGGGGAAATGTAACATGTTTTAACCAAGTAGGCCAAATCCTCAATTCAAATTAATTTCCCACCAAAATAATTTTATTCATTCAACTAAATATGTCATCTTTACCATTAAATCATAAAAGTTAACACCAAAAACAAATTACCATATTCACGTAACGATGTTTTATCATGTCGACCTGTCAAACTATCAAACGTGAAATACCATTGTGCAGATCCTTCTAAATCACACTTAATTCATCACCATACCTTGAAATTCTGGAATTAGCATCTCTATAGATCCAAAATACTTTTGTTAGATGCACAACTAAGTATTTTAACCTGGAAAGGAATACCAAACCTTTTACTATATATTGCATGAATACTGTGTTCTTCATTTTGTACTTAGTCGAATCTCTCTATGACTTCTAGTATCATAATCTACAAATATGTGCACATGTAATTCATGATTTTTTTCCATCAATGAAAACATAAAAGCTTCTATTTAGTGTCTCTTTCCAATATTAGTATCATGACCCATTTTTCTAGTCTTCCTATTATGACAACCTTGATCAAAAGGTATTTCAATAGATCTATCTTTGCTATCAATTTGGTGGGATGTACTAACATGTAGTGTCTTGGATTATGAGATGAAAATACCACTTCTAAACATGCTTGTTCAATTTTTGTGTAATTGAGCTCATAGCTAACCAAGGTATTTATGATATAGCATATGACCCTTTCTTTTCCTTCTGAATCTTGTTGTGCCAACAATGCTCCTAATGATTTTCTTGTGGCCAAAATATATTGTAGGAGTGGTTTCCCTTTTATAGGAGGCATTAATATTGGTGAATTTATTAGATACTCCTCAATACTCCTTCAATATGTTGAAAGTTTCTTCACATTTCTAATCCCATATGTATTGGATATTTTTGTGTAACATCCATGTGAATGATTCACATTTATGTACCAATTGTGAAATGAATTGTCTAATAGATTATAGTCTCCCTTGTAGAGATCCTAATTGGATTATATTTTTAGGAGATTCTATCTTCATTATTGCATATACCTTTTCTAGATCTACTTCTACCCCATGAGCTAAAACAATATATCCCAGTAGTTTTCCTGATGTAATCTCCAAAGCACATTTCTTAGGATTAAGGTGCACCTTGAAATTTTTGAATCTTTGAAAGATTTTGTCTGGGATGTTGAGATGTTCCTCTCTCTTGAATGCTTTTTCTAATAGACCATCCACATAATTCTCCATGAAAGTATGCATCATATCATGTAAAATTGTTTTCATGCCTCTCTGATAAGTTGCTCCTACATTCTTCAGTTTGAAAGGTATGACGTTCCAGAAAAATTTCTCCATGGACATGTCGACTATTTTTTCTTGGTCTTCAGCTACAATTTTGATTTGGTTATACCTTGAAAAACCATCCTATTGTGGGTCCAAAACACACACCCCATTCTGGTCCTCTTACCATGCCCCCCCTTCTTTTGTCTTTTGGGTCTGCCCCTCTCCTTGTTCCTTGAACTAGGTTTTGGAGGGACCTGTTGTGAGAGCAAAGGTGATTTTTGGTACTTTTGGCATTTTAGAGGACCTTAGGTCCTCCAAAACACTGAAAAGACCGAAGGGCCGAGCCCAGCCTTTTTTGGTGTTTCAACCTCCAAAACATCGAAAAGGATGAATGGCATTACCTTCACACCTTTTGGTGTTTCAGCCTTCGAAACACCGAAAGGGGAGGAGGCCACCCAAATTTTGGTGTCTCGACCTCCAAAACACTGAATTTAGGTGACGTCACTCGTGGGCTATCTAAGTGGTCTAGTCACTTTTTATTCTCACTTGTTCTTTTTCTCTTGTCTGCATCTTCTAGCCTCCTCATACACTCCATTTTTCTTCCTCATCATTCGTTTCCAGTTATCTCTCCTCGCACTCAATGACTCTTTGTTTTATCCCTCTCCTTGCACCTTGCAAGTAGGGCCTTTTGTCATCTTCTCTTCTTTTCAGCTCATGTTTTTGTTGTTAGGTTAATCTAGGTTTCATCTTTAGTCTGGTCGGGTTGTGCTCCCTCCTAGGTCCCTAGGGTTTGCACCCTTGGACCCTTGGTTGGGTCACTCTCTATTGTTTTGTCTTTTTTCTTTGCATTTTTAGGGTTAGGGTTTTTTGGCATTGCGACCTAGTCGTAAGTTTTCAGCCTTCGAAAGGCCAAAAACAATGCCTCCCAAAGCAGTTTTTAAACCCAAGTACAGTTTGCACTTTTGGTCTTTTCAGCATTTCGGACCTCTGAAAACACCAAAATATTGAAACATTTGAAGACAAGGTCTCCTTTCCTGAAGGTTTCAGACTCCTAAACCTTCTTTGAGATTTTGTGCACCAAAAGGCTGAAAGGTTTTCTTCAGCCCCTGAGTCTCTTCAAGATTTTGGGATTTCACACCCTGATTTTCCGCAAGTCCAAAAGGGCTTGCTTTTCCATAGACACATCATTCACAATTTTGGCCTTTTGTACCCCAACCTTGTCTTCAAAGTTTGAAATCCCAAAAGTTCAAAAGAGCTAAAAACTTTATTTATGGCTACTTAAGAGCCCTCTACTTCTAGTTTTCTTAGTTAGTTTTGTTTTCTTTCCTGCTTTAGTAGTTTTTTCAATAAAGATACTGATTATTTTCATGTTTTTTTGCAAGAATGCCTGAGAAGAAGACAACATAACCAAAGAAGGCCTACACAAACTTTTCTATTCAAAGGAAGACATGCAAAGGATGTCCGAGCATGAAGAAGAGATCAAGTTCTTCACTTCTGAATTGACCATTTTTCAAAGAGAAGCAAGAACAATGAATTAAAAAAGTGAAGAGGCAAGAAATAAACTATGAGGAAGTATATGAAATAGCATAGAGGCTAAGAGATACTCATCTAGAGGTGTTCCCAAACTAACTGCTCAAATCCAGACTTAGCCAATTTTGAGAGATGAAATTTCTCCATACTTAGCCATTTTTCCAAAGGCTAGTTTTTTGGTGTTTCGAACTCCGAAAGGCCAAAATTTTGGGCGGTCTCAAGTTTTGGTTTCACACTTAGTCAAATTTGCACCTGGCAAATTTTGGTGTAGAGGTCGGGGTCTGAATTCTTGGCCATTCCAGTGAGATCACCTTTTTGCATGAAAATAGAACTTCAGATCAGATGGATGCATAATTGGAGTTCATTTTGAAAAGATTAAGGGTCCTCTATGAGTTCCCACCTTGAAGAGAACCACAGATGAATATTCCAAGGTAGAACTTAGAGATCAAGAAGAAGACTCCAATTGCAAAAAGGGAACTCCAGCTCCTCTCTTTCTTCATTCTCAGTGATTTTGATCCCTTTTTCATGGGAAAACTGATTGTAAATGGATTAAAGATCCATGCAACTAGTTTAGTATCAATTTAGCTATAGATTTATTTAGTAAAGCTCTAGTTTTAGTTTGTTTTTGTATAGTCAAAAAATGGAAGCACTTCCATAGTAGACTGGTTTAGCCTTTCAAGTAAGTGGTTTGGGGTCATGTCAAGCACCTTGAATGGGTTCCTGACTTTGATTTGGCTTTATCCTCATGTTCTGCCCCATTTCCACTCTTTCTAGCATATTTCTGGCAACCCAGATTGAGAAATTGCGACTTTGGCCTTAGGGTCTAGGTTGACCTTTTTGGGTCAAGGTCAACCTTGACCTTGACCTAGGTCACAATTGACATTTTTCAGGTCCATGTTCCAAATTCTAAAATCTTAGGGTTTTCAGATGTTAGCCTTTGGAAAAAGTTAATTCCCGCTTTCGGGTGGGTTGTTTCAGACTTCGGGACAAAAAATCATCAATTATATTTAACATAGGTCCTCTTCTAGGGGCATGGGTCCAATTAGAATTTAATTCTCCTATGTCAGCCTCTCTAGAAGATTATGCCCTAATTTCATATAAAAGGAAGCTTTTTCTCTCTCATTTTCTCTAAGACTTGCTAAGCGTCAAGAAGCAAAAGCATAATCAAGAATCATAAAACTTTCAAGACTTGAAGAGTGAATTTGAAAGGTGAAGAAGCAAGATTTGAAGCAAGCCAAGTAGTCATTGAAGAATTCATCCATTCTAAAGCACTTCTCAAGCATCCATTTTCATCAAGGAGATCCATTGGTGGCCATTGAAGGATTCAAGCTCCATGGAGCCCTCTTGTTGAAGATTTCTCCATCTACATTCCTCCATGCCTCTTCCAATTCAAGAACCCATTCAATATTGGTGTTGAATATCTACAAGAAATTGATTTAAGACATCCTACATTCTCCATTCTACATCCATTTTGGTGCATCCATACTTGTGGATTCAAGGATTCGAATCCTCCACAAGGACTTTTACATGAGAAAGGTGAATTGTTTCATTTACTTTGTTTATTTCTGCAATTTCAATTATATATTTGAGGTTAATTCCAAAACTGGGGTTTGACTAAGGAAAACCTCTCCCCTAATAAACAAAACCCTTTTTCTTGTAGGTACAGGTTCGGAGTAACAGATTGGGATGGAGATTCGGATACCCTTTTCAGAAAAATTCTGGGATCCGAAAGCAAAATTTCAGTCTAAGACTTTTTAGGTCGATTGTGACCTAGGGCACAATTGGAAATTCTAGAAAATGGTGACATTGACTTGAGGGTACAAATCAAAACTATCTTAGAATAGAAAAATATTTTTGGGTTTTGTCTGTCTCTGTGTTTCTATTCCATATCTGGTCTTGGATTTTCCAGAAATTCAACAAGGCTTCAGAAAACAACATTCTTTGGATATGCAATATTTCAAGATTATTGCATTTCTCCTATTCAATTCAATTAAGGTTTTCAATATATATAAATCTAAAATACATTAAAATTAATCAAATCAATAAACCAGGTACTTAGATCTTCCTTCTTTCTTATTTCCAAATGATTGATTCACTTATGCATTGATCCTTCCTTTTGGGGTTAATCAACTTGGATCTTTCATTTGCATATCTAAGGATAGAAGGAGAGTATCTCATTTACCCCCATAACAATAACAAACAAAATAATTCAAATGTAACACATATCCATAAAACAATAAACAATCCAATTTCTCATGTTACAGTTTTCATTATTTTTAGAGCCTATGATGCCCTAGTTTCAACATTCAGAGTTTGTAGATTAGAACTCTATCTATTGTAGCCAAAGAAATGTATTATGGTAGGCTTATTGATGTAATAAAGATCTACAATTGGTGCTTCATTCATGGTGTGATATTTTCTGCTATCTATGCAAAATTGATGAATGCGTGTCTACTTATTCTTTCTTTTCAAAGACCCAACTATTTTATTGTTTCTCGAATATGCAATTATTTAATTGGAGTTTGCTATTATTTATCTACCTTGCTATGACGAATTTATGGGAAAGATCTGTTGGAGATTTTCCCTTGTGCAAATAGTTGACTGTATGTTTGTCATTGATGACAATATATAGTATACAACAGTGTACTGTATTCACTTTTCAATATGGATATGTTTAAGCCTTGCATGGTTGTTTTTATGTTTCATACATTGTTATTATACCATGTTCATACACATAGATTCAGAAGTTCAGTTACAACTGAGTTATGTTACTTTGTTTACCAACCACAGTTTCAAAGGATTTTTTTCAGAGAGACAACAGTAATCTTATTGATTCTTCAGTTGCGCCTATCTATGGGATATGCATGTTCAGATTCATGTTTAGTTATGAGTCAAAGATAATTAACCAAAGGTGCTAATCGTGTTTCATCCGAAGCATGACATTTGGGTAATTTTGGTGGAGCTGACTATCTGAAGGGATGCGTCTATTCATTTTGGGTTGCGTGGTTCTAATTATGTTGTGTGCTTAGTTTAGCTGTCAAGAGAAGCATTGAAAGGATTCCTACAACTGACGTGATCATATATTTTGGAGAATATACATATAGCAGTTCATTTGTGATCACTAAGTGTGAATGATAAGAAAAGAAATAGAAAAAGAACAGAACAAAATGCTGATTGTTTTGGGACAGTAAAGCTTTTTCATTCATCAGTTAAAGATCTATGTGAAGAAGTAGAGAGTGCATACAATTCATTGGAACTGATCAAGACAATAGGTCTACTCAAACAGTTCATTATCATATATAGTGTATATCTATTTTACTAAAGGTTGCAGCCTTCATCATTTTAGCAGTGAGCTTTTGGATAGTGAGTCCTCACCCCTAACAGGGTTATTTGTAAAAGACTCCTAACAGGGTCTGACCCTTAACCAGGTCACTATACTTATTGCATTGTAAAGATAAAATCCTAGCAGGGTTGTAAGATTTTCTAACATGGATTATTATACTCAAGTATAGTTCTTTGTGGGTGCTAATTTCCACCGGGGTTTTTACCTATTTTGGTTTCCCCGTAACCAAAATTGTGGTGTTCTATTTTGTGTTATCTTATTATGTATATGCTTGAGGATATTTTGTACTTAATTGGAGAAAAGAATTAAAACTAGCTGATAACTGATTCACCCCCCCTCTCAGTTATCCCTTCAGACTATTCCAAAAATTGGCATCAGAGCCAAGTGCCTTGGAGAGAAAGCCTAACAACTTAAGGTAGATCAAATGATGCACTTCAAGAAAGAGAGTCCTAAGTTTGATGGAGAGAATTATCTTGACTGGAAGAACAAAATGATAACACATCTTTAGTGTGTTGGTTTTGAGATCTACGAGGTTTCTACTCATGCAATTGATGTTCCTACCTTAAAGACCTTGTAGAAAAAGAATCTACTAATAAAAAAAGGAAGTATTCACCAAAAATGCAATTGCCAAAGAAGCCCTAATTAGTGCCTTATCTGACAGTGAATTTTTTGAGATCAAGAAGGAAGACAAAGCATATTCAATATGGAAATACCCAGAAGACATGTTTGAAGGAGACATCCAAGCCAAGAATGCACGTAGAAAGACATGGAAGAAAAGATACAACAATTTAGAGATGCTACCTGAAGAAAACATTAGAGATTACAATCAGAGGATTAATGAAGAAGTCTCAGGAATCAGGAATAATGGTGGAGAAATTTTAGAGGAAGATATAATGGACAAACTGAAGACTACATTGACAATAGATTATGAAAGCAAGATAAACATCTTGGATGAAACCATGCAATTCTCAAAGGACTTCAAAAGAGAAACCTTGATCAGCAAAATATCAGTATTTGAGATATCAAGATTGAAGACACAACCTAAAATTGAAACATCTTTCAAAGCCTCAGTCCACGGTAAGAAATCCTTGAGCATCTCTATTAATATTGAGAAAGAAGAAGTTGATACAGAACTAGAAGAAATCATTGCTATGATTGCTAAGAAAGAAAGGAAAGGTAAAGGAAAATATGAAGGACAAATACCATTCAAAATCTTTTCATGCAACAAAGTTGGCCACTTTGCATCCAAGTGTCCTACAAGAGTCAAGAAGTTCAGATCAGACTACAAACCAAAATATACTAAGGAATGCTATCATGTTGAAGATGGTGTGACTAATGATGATTTAGGAGAAGATGAAATTAGATTCATTGCAATTAAAGATAATGAAAAAATGATTGATAAAATAGAAATTGAAGATGAAAAGAAAGCACAAGAATTGGCTTTAGTTTCAAAATCAGACATCAGAACAGACTGGATCATAGATAGCGGGTGTTCACAGCACATGACAGGAGACAAAGATAGATTTGTACATCTAGATAAGTACAAATGTGGCATGGTTAGATTTGGAGATAATACTCCCAAACCTATCATAGGCAAAGGATCCATCACCTTAGATATAAAGAACAAGACAGATGATGTTCTGTATGTTGATGGTTTACATCATAACTTACTAAGTGTTGGATAGTTGCTTGATAAAGGATATCAGTTAGATTTCAAAAACAACAGGTGCATTATTAACAACAAGGAAGGATACATGATTGCATTAGGTTCAAAGACCAAAGGTAATGTTTTTCCAGCTTAACTCCGAAGTAAGTTGTTTTGTTGAAAAAGTGGATGATAATTGGTTATGGAACAAAAGACTTTGTCATATCAATTTTGACAACAGTGTAAAAATAAGCAATGTAAAGGTAGTAAGAGACCTTCCTAGTATTGAAATACCGGTTGATACTATGTGCAGGGAATGTGTGATGGGAAAGCATGTGAGGACCTCATTTAGAAGCAAACAAAACTCCGCAGAGAACAAATTAGATCTAGTGCATACAGAATTATGTGGACCTACTCAAACAAGATCATACTATGGTGAAAGGTATTTCATTTTGTTTGTTGATGATTTCTCCAGAATGATGTGGGTTGCGTTCTTGAAAGATAAATCTGAAGCTTTTGAGAAGTTCAAAATATTCAAAGCTAAAGTTGAAAATGAGTCTGGATTAAAGATAAAATGTCTGAGATCTGATAGAGGAGGAGAATTCACCCCTAACAAGTTTCTTGAGTACTGCGAAGAACATGGGATCAAAAGAAAACAAAGTGCACCCAGAACCCCTCAACAAAATGGAATTGTAGAAAGAAGAAACATGATAATACTTGACATAGCCTGCACTATCATGATTGAAGGAAAAGTTGCACACACCTATTGGAGAGATGTAGTCAATACAACAGTCTATATTATCAACAGAATTCAACTACGACCAGGCGCAGACAAAACACCTTATGAACTTTGGTTTGGTAATGTACCTACAGTAAAATACTTCAAAATATTTGGAAGTAAGTGCTACATCAAGAGAGATGATTATGTTGGTAAATTTGATGCTAGAAGCGATAAAAGGTATTTTTCTAGGTTACTCTACTAAGAGAAAAGCTTATAGATGTTTTGATTTAAGGTTGAAGAAAATCATTGAAAGTGCACATGTGAAAATTGATGAGAAGTTCATGATTCAAGAGAGATATTATGAATATGCACGTATGATTGAAGATGATCGTAGACCTATCAATAAAGAAAAATTTATTGAAGAAATGTTTGACTATATTGATGTATCATGCAATAAATCTGAACCAAGTCAAGAAGAATCAAAAATCACAGATGAGAGTGTCACACCTAAAATCTCAAAATACACATCTAGATACCATTCAAAAGAAGATATCATTGGAGATCAGAGCAGTAAATTTTTGACAAGATCCAGAGCAAAAGGTTCAACCATTGATGAAGAGGTATGTTTACTTTCACAAATTGAACTCTTAAGTGTTCAAGATTGGAAAAATGTAATGCACGAAGAATTAGTTCAAATGATTAAGAATGACACATGAGAATTGGTCCCTAGACCTTGTGAGAAGAATGTGATTGGAACTAAGTGGATATTCAGAAACAAAATGAATGAAGATGGGACATTGATGAGAAACATAGAAAGATTGGTATGTAAAGGATATACACAAAGAGAAGGAATTGACTCTTCTAATACAATTTCCCCTGTGAGCATACTGGAAGCTATAAAGTTGTTTTTAGCTTATGCAACATTCAAGAACTTCAAAGTATACCAGATGGATGTCAAATCAACATTTCTAAATGGTGACTTGAAGGAAGAAGTTTACATAGAGAAGCTTGAAGGATTGAAACTTTTAGACAAACCAGACATGGTATGCAAACTAAAGAAATCCCTCTATGGACTTAAACAAGCCCCAAGAGCATGGTATGAGAGACTTGATGGTTACTTGACAAAGATTGGATTCAAAAAGGGAGAAACAGATTGCAACTTATTCATCAGAGAGACACCTGAAGGATTATTACTTGTTGCTATCTTTGTTGATGACATTATTTTTGGAGGTAATGACAAACTTAGTACAAAATTTTCTAGAGAGATGCAGAATGAATTTGAAATGAGCATGATTGGACCTATAAAATACTTCTTGGGATTAAATGTAAAGTACATAGAAACGGGTATATTCATAAATTAGTCTAAATATGTGAAGGAGATATTGAAGACATTCAAAATAGAAGATTGCGAGCCAGTAAGCACTCCTATGATAACAGGAAGAAAGCTTTCTAAAAATGATGACTCCATAGCAGTCGACAAAACACTTTACAAGTCAATGATTGGAAAACTCATATATCTCACTCAATCTAGACCAGATATTTCTAATGTAGTTGGCATTGTTGGGAGATTTGTAGCTAAACCTAAATAGAATCACCTAATGATAATAAAAAGAATATTTAGATATTTAAAGGGAACTATAGACTATGGTTTATGGTATCCTAATTTAGAAAATGTAGAACTTCATGTGTACACAGATGTAGATTGGGAAGGTTGCATTGATGACATAAATAGTACCTCAGGAGGAGTAGTATTTCTTGGAGATAGGTTGGTTACTTGGAAAAGCAAAAAGCAAAACTGTATTTCTTAGTCAACAACATAAGCTGAGTATGTAACATCCGCATTGAATTGTTCAACAATGGTTTGGATCAAATAGATGATTAAAGACTTTGGAATTTAGATTAATTATCCTATTGTCATTCATTGTGATAACACCAAAACCATTAATATGTCAAAGAACCCTATGATGCACACAAAGACAAAACACAAAAATATAATATCATTTTCTAAGAGAAAAAGTTGCAGAAAGAGAAGTGAAGTTGGATTATGTGAGAACCAAAGATCAGCTGGCAGACATATTTATGAAACCCTTATCAAAAGATAATTTTGAGCATCTCAGGAAGAAGATGGGAGTGATTCCCTTTCTTGAGTCTGATTAGAACTCACATAAAATGCATCAGTCCTTGGTGACTGATGAATGGTTGACTACTCTACTTCTGGAGTAGTACCTATGCTTATTTGTATTTGGCATCCTTTGCCATTGATGTCAAAGGGGGAGTGTATAGTAAGGGGGAGCATATACTCTGGGGGAGTATATAGTCATGAAAATAAAAACATAGTCAAAGGAGATGCATCAGTGAAGAGGAACCTTTGATGAGGATATTGAGAAGATTGTAAAAAGAAAGAAGAAACTTTTGGATTGATAGTGTTTTTAATCATATGTTGCCATCAATGTCAAAGGGGGAGATTGTTGGATATTTTCCCTTGTGCAAATAGTTGACTGTATGTTTTTCATTGATGACAACATATAGTATACAATAGTGTAATGTATTAACTTTTTAGTATGGATATGTTTAAGCCTTGCACAGTTGTTTTTATGTTTCAAACATAGTTATTATACCATGTTCATACACATAGAATCATAAGTTCAGTTACAATTGAGTTATGTTACTCTATTTACTAGCCACAGTTTCAGAGGATTATTTTCAGAGAGGTGACAATAATCTTATTGATTCTTCAGTTGCGCCTATCTATGGGATATGCGTGTTTAGATTCATGTTTAGTTATGAGTCAAAGATAATTAACCAAAGGTGCTAATCGTGTTTCATCTGAAGCATGACATTTGGGTAATTTTGGTGGATTTGACTATGTGAAGCGATGCATCTATTCATTTTGGGTTGCACAGTTCTAATTATGTTGCGTGCCTAGTTTAACCGACAAGAGAAGCATTGAAAGGATTCCTAAAGCCGACGTGATCATATCTTTTGGAGAAGATACATATAGCAGTTCATTTGTGATCACTAAGTGTGAATGATAAGAAAAGAAACAGAACATAATGCTGATTATTTTGGGATAGTAAAGCTATTTCATTCATCAGTTAAAGATCTATGTAAAGAAGTAGAGAGTGTATAAAATTCATTAGAAATGATCAAGACAATAGGTCTACTCAAACAGTTCATTATCAGATATAGTATATATCTATTTTACTGAAAGTTGCAGCCTTCATCATTTTAGTAGTGAGCTTTTGGATAGTGAGTCCTCACCCCTAACAGGGTTATTTGTAAAATACTCTTAACAACGTCCGACCCTTAACTAGGTCACTATACTTATTGCATTGTAAAGATCAAATCCTAACAGGGTTGTAAGATCTTCTAACAAGGATTATTATACTCAAGTACAGTTCTTTGTGGGTGCTAATTCCCACCGGGTTTTTTACCTATTTTGGTTTCCCCGTAACCAAAATTGTGGTGTTCTATTTTGTGTTATCTTATTGTGTATATGCGTAATGATATTTTGTACTTAATTGGAGAAAATAATTAAAACTAGCTGATAAATGATTCACCCCCCTCTCAGTTATCCCTTGGGACTATTCCAACAAGATCATCTTTTGGGATCAATGATAAATCTATCTTGTGTGTGTGCACATCTTGGTGGCTTCACGATTTGATAGATTTTGAAAATCTTGCACGAGTGAATACGTTTTCTCTCCAAATGATTGCATCTGTCAGGTATATAATTGTGAAGTGGTTTGGTTTATATCCGGCGAGTTTATTCAAAATCTCCATGTCATTCTATTTGAAAGGAAGGATCAAGAACGGTTTATGTTTGCTAGGAGTTCATTTTCAACAATTTACTTTATTCTTTTTACGCTGGTCCTTAAAATTTCTTTCACAAATCTGAAAGCAATCGAAATCATCTTTAGTTTAAAACAAAAATTTGCATGATTAGTCAATTATATTCATTGATAAATCAGAAAATACAAAAAAGCACTAAAGTTGTTTTAGAGTTTGACGTCTTGAAATTACCAACAAAGGCCTCCTTGTGAACATTCACATTTATCTTCAACTGAGTTACCAAGCAGGTTGTAACATGACCTCGGAGAACCTTGAGAATAAATTTGTTATTCTTTCAAGTGAGGAAATCAAATCTTGAGATCCTAGCAATTTACTTGTGTAAAAACAATGCTCAACAGAAGTGGTGCTAGAAGGATGGCCAAAAGACAGAAAAGCTGGATAACATTGGATCTTTCTCTCCAGAACAGTTTAAGCAAGTGCTAAGATCATCCCCAAAAAAAGGCAAGTTCCTTGAACTCACTCACCACCGCAAAGCTTGCAGCGACAAAGGGAAGACAAGAGAGAACTCCTCGCACCATCCTACCAAGTCCTAGAATCCACTTGGACAATAATCACACCTCACTATCCCGACTTTCCTCATAGCCATAAACCAAAATCAGAAGTTGCAAAATCAGATTTTGTAGCAACCTCATCCAATGGATTTATTTGCTAATGCACAAAGCTCGCCACTAAAATTTGTTGGGAAGCTCCATAAATTGCCCAAAAATCTAGAGAATTTTTACATGTGTTTTATATATGGATAATCAAGGATAGCAGAAGAACACATATGTGCCTTCAAAGAAATTTGTAACCGCAAAGAGATTTCCCACCAAGATGTTGTTTTTTTTCTATTCCCATACACATTGGGGGAATTTTCATACAACTAATACTTGAACCTACCATGGGGATCTATCTCTGCATGGATCTAATTTGAAACCAAATTTCTTAATCAATTTAAGTTGTATGTAGACCCTGCTACGACACATCAATAGTTCATAACAAAAAGAAAAGATCCTAAGGAGCCCATCACCATGTTCAATCATCATTTCCACAAGATGCATCAAAGTTGGAAGCTCCTTACACCATACCAGAGGCAATAGTCATACAAGTTTACCTCAAAGCCCTAGACCCCTTCACTTCAATCTTTCTAAGAAGACTTCTCCTGCGAAATAGAGACATAATGGAAAAGGTGTACAATAAGGCCATAACATTCACACAACAAATGGACCCACAAGAGGGGAACTTTATGGTCATGCTGCCATTAGCAACATTTTTGCTCCACATCCATTTTCATAAAGTATTTAAGCTTTGGCCACCCACATACCTTCGTTAAATCCAATTCTGGTACAACCATTCACAACCCTATCACTGTCCATCACTTATCCTGGTTATGAGGTTAATAAAAACAACATTTGTGGAGCAAAGGGTTGTGCTCCAAACTAAACCCAACACTCACCTAGCCTCTGAGTTGGATTCAGTGAAGAAAACCTTATCCCAACTCACAAGTGAGATCACCCGGATGAAGTTGAATCTTTCCCAAAACCAAAGTGGGTACCAAAGAGCATCCGCTAGTCTGAATGCTTACCCCCAGAATCAGAATCAAAGTTTCAACACCTATAATAATAACAACAATACATAGGATAAGCCATTTGGGAAATAAAGCCCCAATAGACCATGGAACACTCAGCCCAACAATGGTAGCATATTGACGGATAATGCTAATACCTATGAGGCTGCGGAGGCCAATTTTGTTAGGGCTCCTAATCCATGCCAAGGAAATGACAGATATGGAAGAAACTCCTATAACCAGTACCCTCAAAATATTAAGGAGCCACCCATCTAGTTCAATGCCATGATGTTTGACTCCTATGAGTCTAAAAATGGGGGAAGTTTAGACACCTATACAAGAGAAGATTTCATGTTCCCATTCCAAAAAGAGAACGAGCTTGAATACTCTGAAGTTCATGCCTTCCAAAATTATCATCAGAACTCATACAATTTATGGAGCCTAAAGGAACCTATGACCAATGGTATACCTTCAAGTAAACAACCAACTCCACAAGATCCCCAGGCAAGCAATAATCCAGCACCGCCTAGAGGTATGAATGCTCCTACATCATCTCCACAAAACACGTTTGCTGGTTATAGAAGTTTAGCCTGGTCAAATGACAAATACAACACAGTTGAAGAATTTAAGAAAACTAAGGTGAACATATCTATGTTTGAAGTGCTTCAAGTCTTCCCTTCTTAGAGAGAAGCACTCCTAAAATCCCTGGACCATTGAAAGCAAGGTTCAATGTCTAGCAGCGCGAGTACAACCTCCAATATCAACACTTACAAAGATTTCCTGATGATGTTCACAGACAAGATAGAGGTACCACCATTCCTACTTAGTCTATGGATATTCTAAAAAAACTTACACAATTGCCTAATTGATTCTGGAGCGTCATGTAATGTCATGCCCTTATCTATTTTTCAAAAATTGGGGATGGTTCCTCAAATAAAAAATAGAGTAGTGATCTATCTCGACAAGACAGAAGTCAAGGTGATTGGTGTACTTAAGGATACAAGAATACATTGATGTGTACATCCAATTGGTTGTTGACCCAATGATACAAGAATACATTGATGTACGCATAATGGATATTCCTGACACTTATGGAATGCTACTAAGTTGAGAATGGACCAAATGCTTGAGAGGATGGTTGTCCACAAACTTCACCCAGCTATGGCTACCATAGAAGGGACTGAATAGCTAGATCAAGATTGATGTTGAGCCTAAGTTAAAGAGGATGATCACATATTACAATGCTCCTAATGAAGTTCTATTCACACAGACTGACCCAGGCTCCTATCAGATGGATGACACTCTCATGTTCCAATTCAGAGAGGTCAAAGAACAAGACCATAGTCTTGTACAAGGCCTATTAGAGTTCAACATCCATGATGAAATATTTCAAGAATTTATCGATAATATGACAATGAGAATGCAACACCTAGGGAGAGATGCAAAACCTAACATCCTACTGCTGCCAGGGTATTGTCAGTTGCATCAAGTGAGTCACTTAGAATTCACATGCCCCAATTTCCAAGATGCATTGTCTTGAGTGTTAACTTAAATTTCCCTATGATTAGAAGTCCTAAAGAGGCCTAAAGTAGAAAGGGGAAGCCTTGAGTTGGCAAGTGAAGGTGATACCATGTATAGGGAAGATAGCCCAGGTAATCTGAACACTCCAACCCAAAGTTAAGACAGTGGGTTAGACTCCGATAACAAGAGCCCTACCTTGAATATATTCAGTGACTGGAGCACCTCAGATGATGGTGTGTGTCCACCCTACAGGGAGCTATAGGAGGATAAAGATGGTGAAAGTAATAAAACTCCCAACCTCAAAAATATCCAGGGGGCAAGGAAAGAAGAGTCAACTTCCTCAGGAAGTGATGGAGGAACAAAGCAGAAGCTCAAAGCAAAGGGATACTCAAGGAATGTCCTTACAATTCAAACCCCGCAAAATAGTGCCAGATATGGAAATTACGCTTCAATTTATCTAAGTGTAAACAAGGAGCAAGTGCGAGGATCAAACTAATAAATCCAAGAGGTAAGTCTTTCTATGCCGCTTATAGGTTACAATTTTTGTGCACTAACAATGTTGTAGAATATGAAGCGTTGGTTTGTGGACTCCTCCTAGCCCATGAGAAGGGAATAAAATCCTTGACAATAGAAGGAGACTCACAATTTATCGTCAAAAAAATCTGCAGTCAATATTCTTGCAATGATAAGAGGCTCTTAGCCTACCAAAATAGGGCATGGGACTTGATCAATGAATTCGAAGCATTCAATATTAGATCCATCCCATGAAGGAAGAACATTGCCACTGATGCCCTAGCTATATCAACCAGTTCATTACAACCAATGGAGAAATATAAACTAAAGAAGTTCTTAGTTGAACTCGTTGCATCCCTGACCATCCCATATAACATCACCAATTTCAAAGTCTTTCAAGATGACCAACACATCCTTGAGTTCATCATGTGCGCAGGTGTGTTCAAAAAGTAGATCATAGATGAAGGGAAGGAAGAGGCAGAAGAAGAAGTTAGCCCAGAGGACCCAGGCAATCAAGGCATCATAAACTTAAGGAAAAATTCCATACCAAAAGGAATGGTGGAACTAGAAAGGACCTTTGACAATGACGGGATTGCTACAAGAAGGCATCCAGACATACCACCAGATGGTAAAGAGTATGAAGCGTACAACCTTGGCACTGAAAATGAGCTAAGAGAAGTCCACATCGGGAAATTAGGTACCAAATAGGAGATGGAGGAAATGGTCTAACTCCTTACAAAATATAGAGATGTCATAGCTTGGAGTTATGAAGAACTAAAAACATATGACACCTTAGTCATTGTGCATAATATCCCACTAAAAATAGATTCCAAACTATTCTGACAACGTCAACATCCCATAAACCCTAATATGGAGCCCCTAATATAAAAGGAAGTCTAGAAGCTGCTGGATGCGAGGATCATATTCCTGATTTGACACTCCACATTGGTAGCGAACTTGGTACTCATGAGGAATAAGACTAGTGAGATCAGATTATGTGTAGATTTCTTAAATCTAAACAAAGCCTCTCAGGAAGATAATTACTCACTCCCTTCTCTTGATGATGTACTGCAAATAGTGAATGGTTCCCAAATGATGTCCTTCCTAGATGGTTATTCAGGGTATAATCAAGTGATGGTACAACAGGAAGACAGATTGAAGATGACATTCACCACCAAGTGGGGGCCTTTGCCTATCTACAGATGCCCTTCAGTTTAATCAACGCTGGTGCTAATTTCTAGAGAGCCATGGACACCACTTTCAAGGGGCTAGTTGGAAAATGTATCATCATCTATATGGATGATCTGACAGTTATCTCAAAATAGAAAACCAATCATATAAATGATCTAAGAAGAGTCCTCCAAAGGTGTAGGAAGTACGAGATTTCCCTCAATCCAAAGAAATGCGTATTTGGGGTGATAGAAGGAAAGTTTCTAGGGCACATAATCTTGGAAATAGGAATATTAATTGACCCCAAATGAGTCCAAGCCATTCTCAAGCTAATGTCACCTCACAGCTGCAAAGAGTTGAAATATTTCTTCAGGAAGATTAACTTTGTGAGGAAGTTCATTAGTAGTTTTGTAGAGATAGGAAAGCCACTCAACAACATGCTGAAGAAGGATGCTAAGATTGAGTGGACTCCCCTAGTAAGGAACTCATTTGAAGAGATCAAGAACACAATCACTACAGCCCCTGTTCTTGTTAGTCCAGATTACACTATCCCCTTCAAGGTATATTATTTTGCATCGGGACACTCCTGCGTAGGCATCCTCATGCAGAAGAAAGATGGAGAGAATAAGAGAAAAATAGCCTTCATGAGCTTCCCCCTTAAGAATGCTAAATTCAGGTACCCCAACCTAGACAAAAAATCTTTTTCTTTAGTCAAAGTAGTGAAGAAATTTTGACATTACATCCTGAGAAGCAAAGTCTTTGAGATAGTCCCCGACACGGACATAAAATATTTGTTGATGCATAACAAGCTAGGAGAGCAAAGGGGAAAATGGATGGAAATCCTACAAGAATTTGAATTAGAGATCCAGCAAATGAAACTAGTAAGAGGCCAAGGCCTGACAAAGCTGATCTTTGAAGTAGAAGAGGGTCTAATATGCCAAACTTACACCAATCAAGGTGTGATATCCAATATATGGTATCAAGATGTAGTCTACTACCTACTACGGAATCACTTCCTAGAGGGGATGAATAGGTCATAGAGAAGGGATTTGAAAATCAAAAGTAACTCCTACATGTTGAAGAATGGTCAGCTATATAAACACAATTATGAAGGCCTGTACCTGAGGTGCCTAGATAGGCTCAAAGCAAAACAAGTCCTAGAAGATTTCCATGAAAAATATAGGACATGATATGGGTCATCTGAGGCAAATTCTCACCAAATATTAAGGGAAGGGTATTTTTGGCCAACATTTTTCAAAGACACTAGCGAACACATAAGATCATACTACACTTGCCAGACAAGTGCAACTCAAGAGAAAAATTTGGCGATGCCCTTATAGCCAGTATACGAGGTACGTCCGTTCACCCAATGGGGCTTATATTTTGATGGAATGATTAACCCCTCTTCATCTGCAGGTCACAAGTTCATTCTAATGGCTACCAAATACTGTACACGCTGGACGAAGGCCCAGGTACTGAAGAATTGCACCATAAAAGTAGTAACCAAGTTCTTAGAGGAGCACATCATAACTAGGTTTGGGATGCTGTTCTATCTGGTATGTGATAATGCTCCCTCTTTCTCCTCCACCTCACTCACGCAATGGGCCTTTAAAAACTAGTTAATCTTCAAATTATCTTCTAATAATTATCCACAAGGCAATGGCATAACATAGTCTACAAATAAGAACCCGACGACAGTGATCAAACATCTCCTCGATGACAATCCCCGAGATTGGAACACACAACTAAAATATGCTTTATGGATGGACCAAGTAAGGATTAAGAATGCCTTGGGGACATGCCCATACCAACTAGTCTATGGATTGAAACCAATCTTCCCTATGAACTTAAAAATCCCAATTTTGAGATTTATGGACCAGTATGTTGGAGGCAAAGATTGAGTGCAAGTTAGACTTATGAACCTCAACCTGGAGGAGAAAATAACTTTGGCCTTGGAACACATGTTAAAGAACCAAACCATCTTCAAGTGGTGGTTTGATAAGAGGGTATCCATAAAATCTTTCAGGATCTCTGACCTTGTCATCATGTGGGACAAGCAAAAAGAAAAGCCGGGCAACCACACCAAATTAAAAAAATTGTGGACAGACCCCTACCAGATATCAAAGATCTTGGGGGAGTACACTTTTACGATCAATACCTTAGATGGAGAGTTGACCCCATTTCTAGTTAATGGGTAATTCCTCAAACACTATTTCATATCCTAAGTGGGACTTCCTTTCATCCCTTGTATCATAGTTTCATCCGTTTTTTTTTTTTTTTTTTATGTCATTTCCTGTTGTCAGTCTTTTTCTTCCATTTGTGGTTGTTCCCTTCTTTTATCGGGGCTTGTTGCTTTTTTATTTATTTGGGTCTATGTGTCTTGTATTTTTTCCAAGTGGTCCTTAAATTGGAGTAGAAGTATTTCTTAGTTGAAATCTCCAAAGAAACATACAACATAAGGAATGTTCCAAAAGTCAAGGTGGTGGTATCTTCTATTAATAATCAAAGAGATGTCCGATGCTCAGTCATCCTAATCACAAAGCACACTAATAAATGACACCCAAGAGCATTGGTTTCTTGAGCATTTATCAGTTGGGACTAGAAATAGTACGTGGATTTGGATACCCATCGATCCCAAAACCCAAGTCCAGTGAATGCGAAAGCAGGAGGAAAGGAAGAATAACTAAAGATGAAAGAAATAAGTACAAATGAAAATAACCCAAAAAGAGGTTACAATCATAAAACCTGAGAAGCACAGCCTAATCATTGCTCAGATTGATCAAAGAAAAAAATATGAACCTGAATATAGAATGACACCCATAAAGGGTCTTGATATGGCTCATGCAAGAAAATAAGAAACTATTTCAAAGAAAAGAACTTTCCAACGTAGCTCTAGCCTAGCAAACCAAATAGACAAGGGTGACTATAAAAACCTCTATCGGGGCTATAGACGGCTAACCGATAGTAGAGAAGGTTATATTTGGGACTCAGGGAAATTTTTTTTGAGGCTATGGACGCCTGACTGGAAACAAAGCTCTTTCTAGGAAGCCTTGGTCTACATGGTGAAGGTTGGGAACAACTAACAAACATTCTGGTCACTAGAATAAAAGGTCAAGGAATGAACATATGTGAACACACACTGGGAGACAAGCTAAAAAATTTAAGCTGGGAAGTCATTGAAAGATAGTCAACATGAACAACTTTTGGTTCTTGTTCTACTACAAAGTTAGAATCTGGAAGGGTCTTGACAATAAAGAAATGCCTCAGTCATTCCTCCTTTTCTCAGGGCTATTTTTTGTGGGTCCACAACACACACCCCATTCTAGTCCTTTGACCATGGCCCCCCCCTTCTTTTGGCTTTTGGGTTTGCCACTCTCCATGTTCCTTGAACTGAGTTTTGGAGGGGCCCGTTGTGAGAACAAAGGTGCTTTTTAGCCCTTTCACACTTTCAAAATTTTGGAGGACCTCAGGTCCTCTAAAATATCAAAAAGGCTGAAGGGCCAAGCCCAACCTTTTGGGTGTTTCAGCCTCCGAAACACCAAAAAGGGAAAAGGCATTACCTTCGCACCTATCAGTGTTTCATCCTTCAAAACACTGAAAGGGGAGGAGGCCACCTAAATTTTGGCATCTCGGCCTTTGAAATGCCAAATTCAGGTGATGTCACTTGTAGGCTATTTAAGTGGCCTAGTCACTTTTTATTCTCACTTGTTCTTTTTCTTCTGTCAGCATCTTCTCACCTCCTCGTGCACTCTATTTTTATTCCTCATCAGTCATTGCTAGTTATCTCTCCTCACACTCAATAGTTCTTTGTTTTCTCTTTCTCCTCGTGCCTTGCAGGTAGGGCCTTGTCTTTTGTCATCTTCTCTTCTTTTTGGCTCATGTTTTTGTCATTAGGTCAGTAGTTTCATCTTCAATTTGGTTGGGTCATGCTCCCTCCTAGGTCCCTAGGGTTTGTACCCTTGGACCCCTGGTCAGGTCATTCTCTGTTGTTTTATCTTTTTGCTTTGAATTTTTAGGGTTAGGGTTTTTTGGTGTCGTGACCTAGTCGCAGGTTTTCGGCCTCCAAAAGGCTAAAAATAACCTCTCCTGAAGTAGTTTTTAAACCCAAGTGTAGTTCATACTTTTGGTCTTTTCGGCATTTCAGACATTTGAAAACACTCAAATGTCAAAACATCCAAAGACAAGGCCTCCCTTCCCGGAGGTTTCAGACTTCCAGACTCCGAAACATTCTTCGGGATTTCGCACACCGAAAGGCTGAAAGCTTTTCTTCAGCCCCTGAGTCTCTTCAAGAATTCAAGTTTTTGCACCCTAATTTTCCACAAAGTTTTTTGCACTCTGCAAGTTCAAAAGGGCTTGCTTTACCATAGCTTCATCCTTCACAATTTTGGCCTTTCACACCTCAACCTTGTCTTCGGCGTTCGAAATCCCAAAAGTCTGAAAGAGATAAAAACTTCATTTTTGGTTACTTAAGAGCCCTCTACTTCAGGTTTTCTTAGTTTTGTTTTCTTTCCTACTTTAGTAGTTTTTTCAATAAAGATACTGATTATTTTCATGTTTTCTTGCAGGAATGCCGGAGAAGAAGACAACATCACCAAAGAAGGCCTACACCAACTTTTCTATTCAAAGGAAGACATGCAAAGGATGTTTGAGCACAAAGAAGAGATCAAGTTCTTCACTTCTGAATTGACAAAGTGAAGAGATGAGAAATAAACTATGAGGAAGTACAAGAAATAGTGCAGAGGCTATGAGTTGCTCATCCAGAGGTGTTCCCAAACTAACTACTCAAATCCAGACTTAGCTAGTTTTGAGAGATGAAATTTCTCCACATAGCCATTTTTCCAAAGGCTAGTTTTTTGGCCTTTCAGCCTCCAAAAGGGCAAAATTTTGGGGGGTCTCAAGTTTTGGTTTCACAATTTGTCAAATTTGCACCTGGAAAATTTTGGTGCAGAGGTCGGGGTCCAAATTCTGGGCCATTCCAACGAGATCACCTTTTTGCATGAAAATAAAACTTCAAATCATATGGATGCATAACTGGAGTTTGTTTTGCAAAGATTAAGGGTCCTCTATCAGTTCTCACCTTGAAGAGAACCACATATGAAGATTTCAAGGAAGAAATTAGAGATCAAGAAGAAGTCTCTAGTTGCAAACAAGGGAACTCCAACTCCTCTTTTTCTTCTTTCTCAGGGATTTTGATCCCCTTTTCATGGGAAAAATGATTGTAAATAGATTAAAGATCCATGAAACTAGTTTAGTATCAGTTTAGCAATAGATTTATTTAGTAAAGCTTTAGTTTTAGTTTGTTTTTGTTTTTAGAGCCTCTGATGCCCTATTTTCGGCATTCAGAGTTTGTAGATCAGAACTCTATATATTGTAGTCAAAGAAATGTATTATGGTCAGATTCTTGATGCAATAAAGATCTACAATTGGTGCTTCATTCATGGTGTGATATTTTTTACTATCTATGCGAAATTTATGAATGTGTGTCTACTTATTTATTCTTTTCAAAGAGCCAACTATTTTATTGTTTCTCGAATCTGTGATTCTTTAATTGGAGTTTGTTGTTATTTATCTACCTTGCTGTGATGAATGTATGGGAAAGACCATCTTTTGGGATCAACAATAAACCCATCTCATGTGTGTGCATGTCTTGGTGGCTTCATGATTTGATAGATTTTCAAAATCTTGCACGAGTGAATACGTTTTCTCTCCAAATGATTGCATCCATCGGGTATATAATTGTGATATGGTCTGATTTATATCCGGTGGGTTTGTTCCAAATCTCTCCTTCATTCTATTCACAAGGAAGGATCAACAACGGTTTATGTCCGCTAGGATTTCATTTTCAACAATTTACTTTATTCTTGTTACCCCACTCCTTTAAATTTTTGTGACAAATATGAAAGCAATCGAAATAGTCTTTAGTTTAAAACACACATTTGCATCATTAGTCAATTACATTCATTGAAAAATTGAAAAATAAAAAAAAGCACTAAAGTTGTTTTGTAGCTTGACGTCTTGAAATTACTAGAAAATGCCTCCTTGTGAACATTCACATTTATCTTTAACTGAGTTACCAAGCAGGTTGTACCACGACCCCGAAGAACCTTGGGAATAACTTCGTTATTATTTCAAGAGAGGAAATCAAATCTCAAGATCCTATCAATTGACTTGTGTAAAAACAACACTCAACACGTCCAGTAAATATAATATAGCATGTCATACTACCAAATCTACAATGGTGTCAATGTTAGGTAATGGGAAATCATATTTTGGACAATATTTATTTAGATACCTAAAGTCTGTACATACTATAATGCTCTTGTCTGGTTTGGAAATAGTTACAATGTTAGATATCCACTTATCTTAATCAATTGATCTAATAAACCCTACATCTAACAACTTCTTCAACTCTTCTTTCACAAGTAATGTCATGCGGGGATGCATTTTCCTTAGTTTTTGTTTTACTAATTTTTCTCTAGGAGCCACATTCAATTGATGTATGACCAAGTTTGGATCCATCCTGGGAATATCTACATATGACCTAGAAAAGTTTATTTTCATTTCTTTAAAGAATTGGATAAATTCTTATTTTTATTTATCTGAAAGTGATGGTGCTAGGTGTATGATTTTAGGAACATCATACTTACCAATTCTCACTACTTCTGTATTGAGGATCTTTCTTGAAAGTGTTTGATGAGAGTATCAAGTATCTCATCTTTAGGTGCCTCTAGGAGGTTTTCACCATCATACATGTCCTTTCCTTTTCCTTTTCAATGATCTAATGCTGTCATAGTATAATTTTCACCATTAGATCTTTTATTTGTTTCATTTATTTTTTGAATGAAAGGCTTGGCACCCCCTCGAGTTGAATTTAAATTAGTGGATCCCTTGGTGGAGGTTGTTTTGGGTTTAACCACATTGAGGTACATGGCAATAACATTTTCATCGAGAAAGGTATCAATGTCAATCGGTCTGGATTGATCCCAATCAATAAGTTTGACATGTATGGGTCCATGACGCCTTCTCTTCTTTTTTCTAATAGGATCATTTCCATTGTATCCTATTATTTGCATAATACCAAAAACTTTTCCATATTGTTCAGTTGGTAATCGAATAACTTGTACTTCTTGTGGGGTTTCTTCCTCATCTTTGTATGTCCACTACAATACATCCTTGTCCTCATTTTCCTTTGATATTGTCCCTACTTTGAAAAATGTACCCTCAAACATTGTGAGTGGTTTATAAATCTATTGTGTAGAGGTTGATGGCATTCCATGTGATCTAGGTGAAATAGAAAAATATTATAGTGATAATAAGTATTCACCCATTCCTTTGTCCTTCAATTTGAGTTGTTTCATAATTTGATAGGAACATTTGTTTCCAATAGAGCTTGTTCCCTGATGTCTTTATGCATTCATGAATTTTTCATTAGCTCTAATATGGATATTTGAGCGGGGGTTTTGTGCAATTTATCCACAATATTGTATGGATGAGAAGTATATGGTGCTTTAGAATTTGTCGCACACAAAGTGACTCTAGCTTGATTTCTCATTTCTGCATTAGCAGATTCATTTTCTTGTTTATATTTAATCACGATTATATTACCACTTTCATCACATCCATAAATATTATTAATGGTATTTTTTTATGTGTCAGCATAGTTTTATTTCTTTTCTTTGTTACCTTTTGATGATTCTCCTTTCTCATGACTCATAAAAGGAGTTTTAAAGTTGTGTTTTCTTCATTAGTCTTATGGCCTTCAATAGTTATGATAAAATTATCAATCAAGTATTGGACCATATGTTTCAACCTCATGAAATCATTGGTTTTGTGACATTTACTCCTATTAAATTCACAATAATGTGCATCATTCCACCATGATGGTTTAAATCTTGGTTCAAAGTCTCTTATTTTAGGTAGTGTGATTAATTTATTTTCCATAAGTGTTTTCAATGCTAATTTGAGAGGCTCCCCCAAAGGTGTGAATTTTCTTCTAGGTGAGTATGATGGTGTTCTTGGTTTATCATTTCTTTGAGGTGTGTTTCTTGATTTAATGTTGTTGTTTGGTTGATAATTAGAGTTAGATTGAGTGTTGGACAAATTGAAGGCTGGCTATTTTGGTTTCACATTGTTAGTATCCACAAATCCATCATTTATAACATGCTAATTCCTTTCCCAAAAATTTAGTTTATCATTATTGTTGTTTGTGTTATTAGAAGAACCTCTTATGTCTTTATAAATTTTCACCTACCCTTTCCTTACCAATGCATCTTCAATCTTGATCCATTTTCAATCATTTTGTCAAAAGATGGAGGACAATGCAACTAAAGTTTGTAATTCATCTCACTAGTTAAGTTAATGAAAATGTTCATCTTTTCTTTCTCAGGTATGTTGCATGGGTATTTATCGAAGAGTTGTCTCCATCTTTGCAAAAATGTAAGAAAGGGCTCCCTATTCTTTTGTTTAGTGTTTCAAAGGTCAAGCATGGTAATTTAATGTTCTATATTATAGGAATATTGAGTGACAAATTTGTGGACAAATTCTTCAAAGGATTTGATACTAGGTGGAATTTTAGAGAACCACTCCATAACTTTTCCCCCTAAGCTCCTAGGAAAGAGTCTCATCAAATATGTCTCTTCATGGATGAATTCCATGCTTAAGGTGCAAAACTCTCTAATATGATCTTGTGGATTAGTTGTGCCCATGTATTTGTCATATTTTAGGATGTCCACATTTGGTGGAAATAGTGTCATGTTTAAGCCCTTGTCAAATGGATAAGGGAAAATCTCATCCAATGAATACTTCTTGGTGGAAGTCCCTCTTCTCATGTCTTGTATTTGTAGTTGTAAAGCTTAATTTTTTTTCTAAGTGTAATAAGAGGGTTATTATCATCTTCTTTATCTTACATTTGTGTTACATTAGAGTCATGGGGAAGCTTGACTCCCAATTGAGATAGCATTAGGAAATATTTGTCTCTATTTGATTTTGTGACTTTCTCCATGATTTTAAGGAATCTTGAGTCTTTTTGTTCTTGTTTAACTTGTTCATCAGTAGTTTACTCATCACTACCATCATATATGTGAAACTTATCCCAAGGGTTATCAGTATCCTCCATAGTTTCTTGTATTTTCTTTTTGTGTTGTTGATTTTCTTTCTCTTTTTTGTCTAGCTCATCTTTCATTCGTAAAGATCTAGTACTGATAGGAATGAAAAATGATGTTGATGAATATTAAACTTGGATTGGATAAGTTACCTTTTATGTGTTTTTTTGTGTTTCTCCTACTTGTGTTCTAGTTTGAATAAGTAATCAAGTGATTAATTTGTGTTCAAAGTATGTGATGTAAGTGCAAAGTGTATTTTTGAGGATGATAAAGCCAAATAGGAAATGATATATCCCTATTGATGAGGCTTATTTGATTCAGATTCCTCAGGATTATGATAAAGGATGATAGATCCTTGATGATGAACTTTTTAGAATCAGAAATCTAATGAGATTTAACAAAATAATGCACTAATTATGTGATGGGCTAGGAAAAATAGGTCACTTGTGTTACCAGAGGTAACTCTACTCATAATTTGATGTGTATGACAGTCAAAACAGGTAGAAATTGAAAAAGGGTATTGAGATATGCTTTTAAAATTTTCTGAAAAGGTCGGGAAATGCTCTTTGTCTAGAATGTGCTATTATGTATGCGCTACCAATTTGGTGTATGCGCTATTCTGCTGGACATATGCGCTATTATGATGTGCATATGTGCTACTCTGAGACTAGTATGTGCTAATATATAGATTAAATGCACTATTCTAATAAATTTATTTTCTGCCAAACAAATTTTTTGTATTTAGTACAGAGGTTGGAATGCAATATAATAGGTCTTCTATATGCTACTCTATGATGTGTATGTGGTAATCTATAATAGCTATGTGCTAAAAAGTGGGTTATATGCATTGAACTACATGGTGTATGCATTGAAAAAGAAATTGCATGCACTACAATAAGCATGCTATGCGCTAAAAGTTTTTTAAATGTGCTATAAAAAATGGTAAATGCATTATTACATAAGCCAATTATGCTAATGTTTATGTTAGATATGCTATTCTACCTCTGTTTAGGTGTTTTTGACTATGTTTGTAAAATTTTAGTTTGTTAACTGGGTTTTCAGATGATTATGTGTGAAGTAACCAAAAGGATAGTAGCAAACAGTGTAAAACATATGTCTCTCCTAGTCATCTAAACATATATTGTATGTCCAAGGCCAAACAAAGCCCAAATTTCTACGGGTTTTCACATTAAGACAATTCAATCAGATCCTAGTGCATATTGTCCCTCTTTGAGAAAGAGGTAATTTCTCGTAGAGAATAAGGTAATTTTTTACACGTTAGCGGATCTTCGAGGAGTGGGTGAATATGGCATCCCTTTTGGGGCTTACCCAATCTTGGTGATGAAATCCAAGACCTCACACCTCACTTCCAAGGGAGTATATATGGTGGATAACTTCCAAGGGTGATGCAACCCTTGTGCACTATGAATGAAACACCATAGATAAAAAGGCAGGCTTCTAACCAAATGTGTCTAGTCAGGGTTCTGTTTGAAATGTGAGTGTATAAATAGCCTTGAAAACCAAGGTTTGACACACCTTAAAGGTACTAGAAGAGTGCTATACCCAATAAATTATGTCAAATATGATTTTCATCACAATTGAATTTATTTTATAGTGGGTTGGATTACTTGGTGTTAGCCATTCCCACTTGTGGTCGTTCCCTCTCACCCGTCCTTATAGGCTACTCAGGAGGTAGACCCTCTAAAGGTAAATGCATTATGAAAATGAAAGTGATAGGTTTGGTTTATGATCACCCAATTAAGGGGAGAGCATAATCACCTAGCATCCAAACATGCCAAACACACATTTATTTACCCATATTTAAACTATGCGCCCATGTTACGAAAAAATAAAGGAAATGGCACAAATCTCCAGCTAATCCCTGCAGACAGACATTAGTAGTTTCAGATTATGTATTTGACAAGCATAGGATTATTTGCAAGGAACAAAGAAACTAATTAGATCTCAGGAAATCAATTTTTCCCTATTTAATCAAATACGCTAAACATACAACATATGCACTAGTATTTTATTTAAATGCGCTAAATTGATAGGTAAATGTGCTAAAATAGGATCTATATGCAAGAAAATATAAGTAAATGCAAGAAAATAGAGTAAATGCAAGAAAATAGACAGTAAATGCGATACTCCTTGAATTATATGCATTATTTCTTTGGTCAAATGCGATGTTTCTCGAGTTGTATGCACTGTTCTGCTTCCTTTCAAAACTTGTAATTGATGTAGGAGCATCTTGGGTTCTTGGAAATCCTGTATCAACCAAAAATATGTTCTTTTTGGTTCAGTAGCTTGTTGGAGAATGATCAGTAAAGTGCTTGGTAACCATTCTTTTTGCTCGATTGAAGGTTTGTTGTTTCACCGCTCAGGCTCAATTACTTGTTTTGGTTGGCTTCACCAACAGGGTATCAGTGGTTGTTCTTGGCTGCTTGGTGGTTTTCACCAACTGGTCTCTGTGCTTAGTAGTCTTTCTCACCGAGTTGGTTTTTGGATGTTGGATCTTCTGGCTGACATATGCATTTAATTTCTGTAGCATAATTAATGTTGGGGTCTCTCATTGGGATGCATGTGGACCTAAATCTGGGTCTTTATTGTTTCCTATGTTGGATCTTTAGGATCTGAGTACCGACCTCTTTGGTGGACTCTTGTATATATTTATTTTTCTGTTATTAGATTAGAGAGGAATTCTCGAGGTAGAGAATTTTGATAGCAGATTTTGGATCGTAGGTCTGTGATCTCGCATGTATGGAGATTACTCTGTAAAGATTTGAATGTATATGGCTATAAGTGGGAAGGCCTTACAGTTTGACATATATAATGTTTGATGAAATAATAAAGAATATTATGCTTTCTTTCTCTTAATTTCTGTATTGTTTCTTCTGAGTTGTTTTGCAAGTGGTTTGGATAGCTGAGAGTGCCTTGGGCCCTGGTTCTCCTTACCCTCCTTGTGTTAGGTGGTATCAGAGCAAAGGTTAGATTTGAGGTTCCTTCTTGTGAATCCTATTGATATTTTTTGTAGTATAGAAGATTGTGATCTGACCTACAATTGTAGAGGGTTTCAAGATGGTTTTGATGACATGTAACTGATTGAATGTTTGATAAGGTTAGGTTGAAGATGATGCAAGACATTAAATCAGTTAATGGTTTGTATTGTCATTGATGTCAACTTGATATCATCTGTATGGTCATACACATAATGCCAAAGACTTCAAAGAATCAATGGAACAATGATTATGCTTTCAGCAATGCATAAAAGTCAAGTATTCACTAAGTGATAGACAACACCGACAGAGTGCACACCACCGGTAAAGACAGAGATAAAGTCACAGTGATGCCCGACGAGTAGAAGACAATATTGCCTGATGAAGCAGAATCATAGGATGCCCGATGAGTAGAAAATAGTGTTTCCTGATGAGCAAGATCCAATGATGCCCGATGAATGGAGATCTTGAAGCTAACTCAAGTTGCACTGATGAGACTGGCAGTTGTCACCGGCGACGAATTGCAAAATTGACTGACAGAACAGAGATCCGAAAATGACAAAATATCTAGCTGGCAGAGCTTAAAGATAGACTTAACTAGTTGTTTTATTTGTTTTATTCAATCGTAGTTAAAGAAATTGATTTATACAGTTGGCAAGAAGATAACTACAAGATAAATCATGAGTTAAAGCCATAAATCAAATTGGCTGAATTGTTTTTCACGCCAAGAATCAAGAATCAAGAACTAAGGAAAATCATGTCTATATAAGAGACAAGCATAATTCATTTCCACAGGCACTCAGATACACAGGGGAGTGAATTGAAAGAAGATGCTGAAGTGAAACTGGTAAAGGATAAACTTCATACAGTCCTGATCAGTCAAGCTAAGGGAGAGCTAACGAATTCTGCAGACACTGACCAATAGTGAAGTAAAACATCACAGAGCAGAAAAAGTGAAGTACGAAGGAATTGAATTGATACATTGATCAGAGAGGTATTGTACATAAATAGATCTGAATATCTACAGTTCAAAGTTGCATTAGAAACAGGTCATTGTATTTCAGTTCAACCATTGAAGCATTAAGTCTCTTAATAGAGCAGGACTTAACCATCTTTTATAATTGAGGTATATCCTAACAGATTACCAAAAAAGTTGAGTCATGATAGTAGCACCAGTCTTACCTAAAGCCTATTGACAGTCTAAGAAGGAGGCTGATTCAAGGATGGTAGTAAGATTAGCATAAAGCCTATTGACAGTCTAAAGACTGATTCAAGGATGGTAGCGTAGATGCCAGATACTTAGTGACAACCTATGCATAAAAATCCTCTAACAAGGTCACACTTAACCATGTGTTTGTAACCTTTAATAGGGTTGGCTCCTAACAAGGCTCACTTCAGAAGAGTGAAAATTTGGGGTACCAGTCCCAGTGGTTTTTCCCTTAACATGGTTTCCATGTTAAAATCCTTGTGTTGTGTGTGTATGATTTATTACTTTATTATTTTACATTTCACATATGCAATTATGGATTGACTGGTATACTCTGCATATTTATTGAGTATCGGTAAATGAGTTTTACTGCTTATCGGTAATCAAGGAGAATAAGGACAGACAAGGTAAATTGATAGACAGTAAATTGTTTCAAGTATTTCAAGGCATCCATCTTGTAGGGACTTAATAATCCGAGGTGTATTAATTGGTGGATTAAAGTTTAAAGGATAAATTTTTGAGGCCACTGATTCACCCCCCCTCTGAGTTATTACTAAAAATTGGTATCAGAGCTTGTGTTCTTAGAAGGAAGGTTTCAAGACCTAAGTAAAGATCACAAGATGAACAGACGAGATGTGCCCAAGTTGAACAAAAACAACTTTGCTTCATGGCAAAGCAGAAAAAAGCTTCACTTATCAGGTATTGGAAATGATATTACTCAATAATTAGATACTAAATATGTGTTGCCTATAGGACCATTGATGGTAGATCAATTGAGAGTAAAGAATGAACATAACTGCATGGTTATAGAACTTTCTGCCTCACTCTCTGATGCTGAATTTGAGGATGTCAAAGATTGCAAAAATGCAAAAATAATGTGGGATAAACTAAAGATTGTACATGGAGGTGATACAAATGTTCTGAGAGCCAAGGCAGAAAGCCTTAGAGGAAATTTTGATGATCTCAGAATGAAAGAAGGTGAAAACATCACTCAGTACAACACAAGAATAAAAGAAGTAGTCAATGCTATACGAGGCGTTGGAGGTACACTTGAAGAGGAGACAGTGGTAAGTAAAATCTTAAGAACCTTATTGCCTGTATATTCTATTAGAGTCTCTGCTATTCAAGAAATGAGAGCAGTAGCAAACAATACAGTCACTCTTGATATCCTGATTGGTAGACTAATTTCATTTGAGATGAATAATTTTGATAATAGTGTCTTACCAAGTTTAGAGTCCGCATTCAAGTCTTCTATGAGAATAAGAAAATCTAGTCAGAGACACTCATCTAGAAGAGACAGTGAAAGCAAAAGTGAAGAAGAAGATCTAGATGAAATTGAAGCACTCATGGTGAGAAGAATGCTAA